>CABFWO010000584.1:0-18053 GCA_902155825.1 Timema genevievae | reverse complement strand
GGGGGGGGGGGGAAGGACGCGTATTCTTGGAAGGAACTCACGTTCTATGTAAACAGCCCTCCTTCATACACAGGAGTGTATTATACCCGCGTGTACTTTAGGTTCGTTGGAGGGGATCAGTGGGGCGTTCAATATCTTCCCTATATTCCGGGTAGACCCTATTCTACATACTCCGTAAGCTACCAATCATTTATGAGTCCTTTCCTAACTTATAGTCTTAAGATGGGGTGCTAGTGAGCGCGAGTTTAGTGTATTGATTTTGCAGTTTTTATAGCATAAACATTTTTTTGCCAAAATAAATCAAATATTTCTTCTATAGACTCATAGAGTTTAGTTTTCTGCATATGCTAATCTCAACAGTTCTTGAATGTTTGTCATGAGCACAGTAGCATTTGGTGAGAAACTTTTTAAATAAAGAGAAAAAGTTGTCATTAAATTCCAGGACACCTTTGACAGATATTCAAGAACTGTTGAGATCAGGATGTGCAGAAAACTAATCTCTATGTTTCTATAGAAGAAATATTTGATTTATTTTGGCCGAAAAATGTTTATTCTATCAAAACTTAAAAAATACTTCCCTAAACTCACGCTCACTAGCACCCCATATTAACGTTTTTAGTTTCGTGCACATTCTTTGTATTCTTAGTCATAGAGTATTGTGTCAACCAATGGTTAAAGTACCTGCTTCGGTGGCCGCATGATCTAAGACCTCACTCATAATGGACTGTACTACCTATGACAGGGAGATTGGGGTTAAAATCCCGGTCAAGTGTACTGGAGGTGGTTGACTTCTGTGTTCTTAAGGTCAAGTGTTTGCCTCAGGACCCGATGTTCATGGGTTTAAAACACAGCCGGGGTCTGTAGATTTTTCTTGAGCGATAAAAATCTATAACACAACTTCATTCGGTCTTATGTCGATTGTAACACGTAAAATAACTCTTGAAGGTATGTGAAAATGATTTTACCGACAAAATTGGTAGGCCCTTTTGCCCTCGCTCATAGAAAACTCTCGTGTACTGATTTATATTCAGTTGGTTCACAAAGTTCACGTTAGATACCTCAAGTAAAAAATAAATAAAACGATAAATTAATTGAGGGTGATTTTCCAAAATTGTTTTCCACTATCACGCCACGCAAACGGGGATTCACTTCCTTTAAATTCAACCTTCCTCGTCCCTAACCTATAATCGTAGTTAGTATATATATGTGTATAACCTGAACAGGTAGTAATACGTGGTGCTAAAAATTTTTTACAAAATATGGTACTTTATCAAATAAAAACTAAAACAAATTTCTACAAACACAATCAATATTTTCATTATTTTATTGTTTTTTTAATGTTTTTAGATAATTTCCTTGATATTTTTTAGTTTTCTACATATTGCTACTATAAGTCAATAAATATAATAAATATCGATTAATAAAATGACTATGGTAGGGTTTCCTTTACTATCATTGATCCTTTCATTTCGATTCACATATCGATGTTTATTTTTTTATTTTTTACTATCTGTAATTGTATCTGTAACGAAAGTCCTCCTACAGTTAAAGTTGTTTCAACTTCTACGAAGCGCTACTAAGTGCTACGGACCACGGACTTACGGATAAAGACTCTTTTCACATAGCAATATGTTAGTTGTGAATTCGATCGCTTACGGACTAGGTACCTTACGGGTAGTGAGTTTGTACGGGATGGGGCGGAAACATTTAGACGAGGAATGATAAGGAAGGAACGTGTTTACGTTTACCTGACGTCTGATGGAGCTCAAATGAGTGATATTATCTTCAAAAAGTGAAAAAGTATAGTATGTAGTTTGCTTTTATTTAGATAGTGAATATTTACTTTTCAATTAAAGTGTTAATTTTCAAGATACTAATCGTATAATTGTTTCGACCCCAACATGTAGATGGGACTTAAGTAATGGAAGAAGTATACGCTGCCATTAAGGATCCATACTAATTTAATCCTCTTCTGGAAAGTAGCAGTTTTTAAAATATTTTTTTTACTGTTTCTGGGGTATCCATGATTAATCATGTCAGCAATGAAAAATATATATTAGTGACTTGTGTTCATAAAAATCAAGGCTACCCACATTTTTGAGAAAGTGGAATAAACCTCAAGCTCGTCTAGTCTGGTTATCTGCTAATGGAGAGGTCAGGGCTTAAACCCCAGCCGGGTGTGATATTTTTTCTGAATAGTTTTTCGCATTCCCTACATGAAAATGCAGAAACCCTAAACGGTCAGACTGGGCGAGCGACTAAAAAATAAAATAGAACACATTGGTTGTAATGAGAGGTGGCCAGACTGGAGCGAGCGAGCGACTAAAATATAAAGTAGAACACATTGGTTGTAATGAGAGGTGGCCAGACTGGAGCGAGCGAGCGACTAAAATATAAAATAGAACACATTGGTTGTAATGAGAGGTGGCCAGACTGGAGCGAGCGAGCGACCAGAGCGACGCGCTTGAAAGATATAACTGGTTCTATTTTTCAAGCACGCGCGCTTGAGCCGGCACAGTCTAGTTTACAGGCGCTAGGCAATATTATTGTATGTTGGTTCGTTGAGTGCTAGGAAAACTTCTCAATTTGAAATATTTGACTTTTTTTTATTATTATCAATAGGCTTAGCACATTTGCTACTACCAGCCTAATTTAATTTGTAAGGTCATAAACTATCTATATATATATATATATATATATATATGTAAAACTGATATGTTAAAATACTTCCAATATTATAATCAAAGTAGGCCTTTACAAATAAGAATCACCATTAGCGTGTAGAGAGTATGGGAAAACCACAACAATAAATCACTTGTCAAAAACCACCCTCAGTTCACTGAGCCAAGATTCGAACCTTTGCCTCCTCGTCAACAACTATCGAGAGCTCTCAGCTAATCACACGCTCACTCGCCAGTTTGGCCACGCAGTCGCTCGCTCGCTTGTCAGTCTGGCTGANTATATAAAGATATATATATATATATATATATATATATATATATATATATATATATACCGGACATTTTGGCTAGCCATAATACTGTTCTGAACGGGTACCTACATAAATAAACCTAATTAAGATATAAGTATTATTTTACGATATTGTTATATTGATAAGACTATTTACAGAGAAGGGCTTCATAAATCTTGATAAATTGTGATAAGATCTAGTTCGTATTTACTATTTGTTCGGACTATCCAAAGATATAGGCTATACATAGCTTAAAACAAAAGATTTACTATAAAAATACCACACTTTAGTTTTATCTTAGTTTGTGTGTTTCTAAGATATATTAGTTACTTAATATACCTGAATAAAACCCTTATTAATTAATTGCAGTAGTTTGCCGCGTAAACTCTATAGATGTATTCTTAAAATTAGTTCACTACTACAAAACTATTACACTTTAGTTTAACCTTTATTTTTACGTGTGTTTTAACACAAATATTAGTTAATCCTGAATATCCATGTATTTAAACTAATGAAGTAGGGGAAGAATTAAGAGAAAATCTAATCGCATTAACAGAGGGAGAACATAGAAAATTATTTTTGTCCAAAAAAACCACCCAGCTAGGATTTGAACCTTGAACTCTCTATTACTGGGAAACAAGATCATAAGAGAATGACGCCATATTTCGTGTGCTTACTGATGTGGTTTTTATTCGAATAGTATTGATATAAAAGCAAGAGGCATGAGCTTAAACCATAAAGCCAACTAGATGACGCCATTACAATGCAGTCATGGATGGAAAGAATCAGAGGGAGAGAGGAGGTAGTTTCAACATAGGAGGTACGACTTCCATTTCCGATCCGTCCGGGAGTTCGATTCAACTTGACGATAAATGTGTGGCACAAGTGACAGAAAATTTCCTCTCACGAGGAGTTTATTTCCGAATGAAGTGAATGTTATTATGTTCGATATCATATCCATGTTGCATTAAACCTTACGTCATGCACTTTAAAATGAAGGTCTTAGGGATGGTGATTATTATTTAGTCGATAAAGACACAAGAAGCAGATCTTGTACAATCTTTGGTGTTCATGACAACATCTTTAGGTTACAATTCCTTGTACAGTTTTTTTGTACAATAAATTGTGTCGTGTGTTCAGGGCATAAAGTGATGGACACACATGTCACTAGGTCACTGTTGATGGGGAGGTTGAAACTCATATTTCAGAAGCGTGCACTGGAGATAGTTTTACACATATGACTAATAACTTATTTTCCTATCCTGTCCCCATTTTGGTTTTTCTTTTGTTTGAAAGGCAGGGAAATCTTTGTTTAATTGGCTAATATAAGACAACTAGTATTTATTATGAGCGTGTATATGTACGTACTTATACATCTCTGAATACTAGAACCTGCGCTACTAATCACGCATAGTACGCCTAAAGTGCGAGTCGATACTAAATACAGGACGACACCTACCTAGACCAAAATGGAATGGGCCAGTTTCGCATATGAAACTGGCCCATTCCATTCAATTTCAGGAAGGTGACGTCTTGTGTTTAGTATAGCACCGCATTTGAGGCGTACTAAGTCTGACTATGAAACTGGCCCAATGACTTGTTTTTCTAATAGTCACGCTTATAATGTGTCAAACACACAATAATAGTTGTGGAAACATTGTCCGTTTGTACCATACGTACAGTACATTAAATAACGTGTGATTTCTGGAAGTTTGTAGCTTTCCTTCTAAATGCAAGGATAGATTGACCTCTTAGACTGAATCAGCATGCATGACAAGGAAAAGGTATGGGCGGGTGGAAATAGGGGATTACAATTCTTCTGGAAACTTCTCTAACATAGTATTTGGGAGGGGCTGGAGTCTCTGACATTCATTCAATTATGTGCTTTACTCTTTTACTTCGGAATATCAATTCTTGCCTGAACATAATATTTCACTAGTAAAAAAATATAGCTTAGACCAAATTCTTGCCACCCAATCTCCTATCCCCCATAATCTACCATCTTTTCCAAACTCACGTGTTTCATCAATGAATGTAAGAAGGTATAGATTGCCCATCGTAGCTGCCCAGTGAATCAGACATGAAACCATCGATGGTAACAACAGATTAGAGACAAGATGTCATATGTTTGCAATTTAATGACGATGGCACGTGGTCGAATGGTGATACAGAGAATTGAATCGTTTAAATATTTTACATCTAGAGAAAAAATCGTTAAGAATACATTTTATATTATAGTTATTGCAATTTATTTTTAATTTGTCACTTATAATATTAAATATTTACACCAAATGAAATTAAAAACTAAATAAATTATGTTTTTTACTACATAATTCGAATAAGACTATAGGTCTAAGCATATAAAGCACCCTATGTTTTGCTTCTAAACATCTGACAACCAGTATTCAATGTCAACCTTATGCACAGTTTACCAAAATCAGTCTGTTCTTTTCTTTTTCTGTGATTTAACCCCTTTTACAACGGCCTTGTTTTGAACAAGCAGTTTAAGGTGATAGTGAGGGTACGCTAAAAAAAGGTGTTTTTGCAGTTTTAACATGTATATCAAAATAAATCAAATATTGCTTCAGCACAAACATAGAATTTAATTTTCTTCCCAAGGTGACCTCCATACAATTCTTAAATATCTGTTAAGAATGTCCTAGAATTTAATGACAACTTTTTTCTATTCATTTAAAAGGTTTTTCATCTAACGCCGCTATCCTCATGACAGATATTCAACAACTGTTGATATTACCATGTGAAGAAAATTAAAGTATATGTTTGTACTGAATCAATATTTTATTTATTTTGGCCAAAAAAATGTTTTGCTATAAAAACTGAAAAAAACACTTACCCTTTCTCTCGTTCCCTACATCCCCACCTTAATGCCTGTGTTAAGAGTACTTACTAAAACAAACTCTAAGGATGTTAAATATATGACGGTCGACAACACTACCCGGTTGAAACGAACGCTGTACTTTCGATGTGTTTTGAAAGTTCACGCTATAAAATTGTTATTTGAAATAACTTAACATTTCATTTAATTACATCTGTATGTGTTGATGCTTATCGGGTGCAAAAACACTATTTTAAACACAAGAAACACAAATATCAAAGGCTATTGTGTACCACCTTGAATCGAAACAGTCCTCTTCAATGCAAATTAAATAATAAATATTCCCACTAGATTTGTTTCGCGTACAATGGCAGCACAATACATTTTAAGATACTTTATATTTCACTTTGTATTATACTCACTACACAAACATTTAAATGCTAGATTTAGATTCTTACCCGCTCCCAACTTTTCGGATATACATGCGAAAGTCGGAAATTCAATTTAAAAATACGTTGGGGCTGGTTGGGTGAGGGGTTGGGGGGAATCAAACAAAACAAAAGCTAGGAAGGGATTGTATAGTGTAGTTTCAATTTACTCAATTTCCCAGAAGCAAAACAGCAATTAGGGACGCAAATGAAAGCAGAGTAGCACAGATGTTTGGGAGCAGCATATTCCCCTTCTCCCGCCACTGGCCAGTCCCCTTACCCCCACTTTTAACGTATTCTGCCTGCCCCCTCTTCCCCCATCTGACAGTATTTGGTTTCAAAGTTATACTAATATATATATATATATATGTGTGCGAGGCCCTTGCTAATTAGAGACTCTTGGCTTATCAAAGCTGTTCACTTAGTCACTTGTTTCCGAAACACTGGTGCACACTGGGTAATTTGATTTTTGTTACTTGCGTCCACAAGATTCTCTTGTAGCTGATTCATGGACATGGTCTATGAACGCATTAATTTTAGGCCTGTTATTATTGTTTTGAAAATCCTCCCCTTCTACCCCCCAAAAATTAGTTGCATCCTCTAAAATATTATTTTTACAGACACTAGTGTTGTGGATAAGGGAAAATCGTATTGCATCCAGAAAATTGTTTAGGGATCATCAGGAATGTAAGGAAGGTACTGAACTGCGTCCTGCTATCACCAGACCAACATGAAGGAGGGGTACCAAGTTGCTACCAGCCGTATCTCACCGATCTAACTCTATTATTAGAACAATAAAGTCAGTCAGTGTTGTTTACAACAATAATATGACAAACATTCCATCTCTATTTGAATTCTGTCTGCTCTTTTCTTGTTAGATTAGGCTAGGTTAGGTTATGCTAGGTTAGACTGTTGTATATGTCACAGGAAAAGTAGATTGTTAGGGAGAGTTGACTTGGCCTAGGGGAAAGTCGACTCTTACTAAAAGTATCAGTAAAAGTTGATAGAGAATAAACAGATCAACTTTTCCTAGGAAGAGTTAACTATGCCTGTTGTGGTTTAGTAAAAGTTGATTCCGCGATGTTGATCTCCACATGCGACTTCGCGCGCACATCTTTGTTTTGAATATCCCAGCTCTATTTGTTTACTGTTGTATTCTAGGTTAGGTTAGGTTAGGTTAGGTTAGCTCTGCAACTCAAAGTGTCACAAATCTTTACCTTGCTGTCATAAATAATAAATATTTATATCTCTCTTTGTATCATAAAGGTTTTGCTTTTTAATTTGTTTTTTATTAGGTAGTAGACCATTTCCTTGCAAAAAGTCAACTTTTACTAACTCAAGGTAGTAAGAGTATACTTTCCCTAGGTACGGTCAACTCTGACTAGTAAATGTTGATCGAAATTCATCACTTTTCGCTTTTAATTAACTTTTACTAAAAAGACCAGTAAGAGTCGACTCGGTCTAGGTAAAGTCATCTCTTACTGGATAATCTACTTTTCCTGTAACATATATAACATTTGACTGTTGAATTGACTGAATTATACTTTGATGTATCGTTATGACCACACTAGTGTCCATCCTTCCATTATTATTTATATTACTTAGACTTCTCGCTTTCGGACGCGACTCAAGTGATAGTAAAATTTTATCTGTACCCTCTTTGGGACATAACTCGGTCAAGGGGTTATATTTGAGACACAACTTGGTCAAGGGGTGATATTTGGGACGCAACTCGATAAGGCGCCATAGATGGAATAATATATTTTGGGGGAAAGTTCATGTGAACAAAATATTTATTTTCAAATGGATTTTCGGTCAAAATGTAATTTTCAAGTGAATACAAATATAATCTGAAGGCGATCGATTGTGGCTAACGTTAGTTTAAGATTGTCACTTGTTCCTTTTTGCATTCCCAACCTCTGCGTTTGATTCACCTCCGTGTAATACGGAACAATACCGTAAAATACCGGATTGCTGGCAGCCCAAACTTCAGACTAGGTAAACTTCAGACTATCCTTTGAATGGCCACTCTAAATACCAACAGTTTTATATAATTCACCATTGCACGCGCTACTCTCTTTATATATTTATATATCACTGTGAGTCACTTGACATGGTGAAGTACAGAATCACTATGGTACCCCATCTGGTAGTTAAAGTAAACACAATTAATTACCTTATTATGTAAAGATTATATTATTTTCCCAGTAACAGCACAATATTATAAAATGAATATAATAAATTAAATCAATTTTACATGGCGAAACGCATTTAAGAACATTATTTCTAGAATCTGGGTGGGATTCAAACACACCGCATCTCCCCACTCCTGACGCCACTGCCTCCGATTGAGACGAGCCGGTGGTTCTAAAATTGTAAAGAAACTATTTGAATACTTGTGGATTTTACATTTAAATTTTCTTAAACATTTGTTTAATTCATCTCTTTGAATATCTAACCATAATCTGTTGATGTCAAACCGAATTTCACTCTTAACACAGCGCATACAGTTATGTAGTTAAAAAATAAATAAAAAATAACAGGTATTTCTCCACCAGGATCGCTAGTGTTTTCAAACTATAGTGAATGTTTCTCTGAAGATCTCTAAGGGTCTGTTTCATAATCACAGCTACACTCGTTACCTTCATAGACCCGAATGGATTTTCTTTCACTTTCTTTTATCTTCCTACAACCAACAGACTACCCTTAAGGAAAGGATTAATAGAATGTATTGTAATTCCCTCCCTTCTCAATCACACCATCATATTAGTGTTTTCTTGTGGTGAGATATTAATTAACATGATAAATTTCATTTGACTTAAAGTACTTTTGCCGATTTAATAGTGTGTTACCCGCCTCGATATCGTAGTCAGCTAACGCGCTAGTTTCGTGTTAAGCTTAACTGCTGAGGACGGGGAAATAAAGGTTCGAATCTAGGTCGGGTGAACTGGGAGTGGTTTTTCCTAAATGGTTTTACACTCTCCCTCCACGCAAATGCAGATTCAGTTCCTCTAAATTTAACCTTCCCAATTCCTAATCCATTAGCGTAATTAGTACTTAAGCGCATAACCCGAACGGGTAGTAAAACACGGTGTTTAAAAAAAGTGTTAATTGAGTATATACTTTCAACGTAAAAAAATTGCATTTAGATGTTAAAAGTAGCGCAGAGAAAATAACCTTTTTTGTTTGTACTAAAAATGTGTGACACCTTGTGCTCGTCAAGACGTGTCAGGCGCGCGAGAAATAGCTCAACTCCTGATTGGTAGATTGCCAACACGACGTCACGCTCCGTCTGGGGCACGCCGAGGATGGAACAATATGTTGAGAAAAGAGAAGGGAGGGAGTAAGAAGAAGCCAGAAAAGACTTCCTTGCGGTGATGAAGTGACACACTGAGACCTCTGGCGGCAGACTCATCAATCAATCACAGCCCTCTATTTTTTGAGCCCTGTCCTACTTTCGCACTTTATCTTACATTCCCTACTAAGTCGGTCCCTCTCTTTCTAGCACATCAACACTTTCTTTGCTTCATCTGTTTTAACCTATTTTTTCTTGTCCCCTCTCTTCTTTTCGTAGCTTCTCCAGTTTTCATCACACAACAATAAAAACTTGGGTGGGGAAGAGGCAATCAAGTAGAATGGTGGTCGTAAAGCCAGCGAGGAAGAAAATCCAATTTAGAAGGTTATGTTGTTCTATATAATGTACAAGTGCACATTCTGTACATTCTTTCATAGTTGTGGAAGCTTTTTAGATTTTGATGGGATATTAATCCCTGTACCTCTTTGTGTGATACATTCGCTAAAAGAAATGCCTCTTTATGTTTATTGGGGGTAACATCACAGCCTTCCATTTTAAGGTATTTTTAGATGTATATACTCATTTTTCATTTCTTTACACGTTCGGCCTTTAATAATGCTAGTTTTGTACGCGTCGAAAATAAAGGCGATTCTTTTGATACAGATATTTTAAACTACTGTAGGTTCATTTTGTCGGATATTTTATCGTTTCTGTTACGTTTAGAAAAAAAAAGTAATATTGAGAAAAAAAATATTTCTTGCAGGTAAATAAGGATGGCATTTTATAGTGGATTTATTAATATTTGAACAACGTAGATAAATAATACTAAAATGTAGCTTATTTTTCAAATGCATTTATGATTCTATATAAATTAATATATTATTCCTGTTCCATACAAATAATTCACGAATTGTGCTGGCACCTTAATATAGAAAGATGAACCTTATCTCAACTTAAGTCAACAAACCGAAAGTTGGTTTGATGTGGATTCTATTCATCCCGATCTGGGTATGCACTCGGTCCTTTGGCTGGTTAGCGCTACTTGCACCATCTGGTAGGAATCCTATGTACGTGGAAAGTTCAGAAAGATACCTGTTACCTGTCACAGTGAATTTCTATGAGCGAGAGCGAAAGGTCCAAACAATTTGGTCGGGAAAGCTATTTTCACAAACCTTCCAGGGTTCTTTTAAATGCCACAATCGACATTGGACCAACGGCTTTACTTTCCTCTCCACAGGAAGTTGTGCTACGGTTATTTATTGCTCAAGAAAAAACCTTTTGACTTTGGCTGGGTTTGAACCCATGAACATCGGGTCCTGAGGTGAGCTCTTTACCCCAAGACAACTAGGTTGACAGGATGAGCCTATATATAATAATATAAATATCTCCATCAGCACCCCTCATAATTAAACCATGATACTATAGCTTTATTGTCGAGTGCTTCAACTATATAGCAGCGTATAAACCGAACGGGTAGTATGAGGCGGTGCTAAATAAATCAAAAAACTATATAGTAAAGAAAATATTTAGCAACCATATTAATTTATTTATTTTTATAAAAAAAATCCTGTTTTTTATGAAGAAATTTCCTATTTTTGGGCAAATAAAATAGCAATGCCCTATATATATAATGGAAAAGGGGAAAAAATGTATGTAAATATATTAAATAGAAAATTACGGGATGAAGAGAGTAGTGGAGACAGAGAATAAGGGTGAGAGAGAAGGTGTGTAGTTAGAGAAAGGTAAAGGTTGGGGTAAAAGTAATGTGTAAAAGTAAAGAATTTAAGGAGTAAAAGGGTAAAGGTTAAAATATAATCACTACCGATGGGCGCATCTACAAAGGCGTTAATCTCATTTTATATAATTTTTTATATTCAATTACGTGTATTAATCACAACTTGTGAATGTGAGGAATGCCAGGCCTCCACCGTGGTTCGGATTCCACGTTAAACTGTAGGTCCTCCCTTATCACCCTACCATTTCACATTAGCGTAAGTGCGTATAACCCGAACGGGTAGTAAGACGCGGTGCTAATAATAATAATAATAATTTATATTCAATTGAATTCTAATAGGTTGTAATAAAGTGATATTTCTTATGCACTAGTTTTTACGTGCACTGAATCTACTACTCGTCCAGGCTAGCAAAATAATGGCATAAGGATGAGTAAGGTAGAATTTATAAGAAACATAGAAGCATATGTGTAGAGATATTGTAAAACCATTTTAAAAATTCACCACAGTATAAACCCGAAACTCCGTGTCACTAGCGAACTAGACGAGACTGATGCCTTTGTGCGTGTGTCCACATATTAGGGTTGTCCCAAAATTATTTCTCATTCTCCTTTCACGCCAACACAAGTACATTTTCTCTAAATTCTACCTTTCTCATTTTTATCTCATTAGTGTAATTAAATGTGTATAGCCCACCAGACATGGTAAATAGATATAACACGAAAAAAACCTAAACCCAGACGTACACCTTCAATAGAAATGTACCGGCACTTCATGAATTATTCTCTACCATTTTTCTTTGTATTTCGATTTTGAAACCTAACGTGGATTCATATATGTGTTTGGTTATAGTAGTGTTTTGATACAAAAGGTTAACAAAAGTGCAGACTTTCATGGTTATTAAAAAAAAAATGGGGTGTGGCTGTGTCATGGACACGGCCGTGTGTTGTACGTTGAATACGTTTAAACTTAAACGAACATCGTAGCTTCTCAGAGTCAAAAGTTATACTAATTGCAAATCTCGATACGCAGCAAAATAATCTCAAAATGGCGGCGCTTCCCCCTCCAACGCGCGCGATGCGTTACTGTTCTTGCTTATCGTAATGAATTCTTTGATCCTTTAGCTATCCAGTGGTATAATTTAATTTTTTATGTAGAGGAAAGATTCGAAACTACAACACCAAACTTGTATCCCCCGATTTTGTTATCATTAGGTTTTTTGGATTGCCCCCGTATGGTAGCAAATTTAAAGACGTATTCACGTCAAAAACACTTTTAATACTATTTAGTAGTGAAGTTAATCTCCCATCATAATTTAACACTTTCTTAACTAAATGGTTTTATCAAGAAAAATGTTATTGATGCTTGCGAACTAGCTATTTGCTAGGAAGCTTAGTTCACATGAAGCCAATTTGTTTCTCTTTAATCACGGATAAGTCTCGAAACTACACACGAATAATTGAGATTATAAATCCTCCTCTATCGTAGTTCGCTCGTCAGTGTATTTCCTAACAAAGGGTTGTGGGGAGATAAAAGCTCATCAAAGTGACGCCTGAAAAGTTGAATGGAAAGGGGCAAGTGGAGGAATCTACAGCTCACTCGCTCGTTCGCAAGTCTCCGAGCGACACGTATTGAAGTTCCCCCATCCTCTCTTCGCGGCTCCGCGCTTGTAAAACCACCGGTGCTGACAATATAAACCGGGAGTGACGGGTCTGCGGCTGACGTTTATATCCCACTTCACGCCACATGACCACCATTCATACCTTAACCGCCACCCACCCTTACCCCGCTGAATACCCTTATGCTTCAACGGGCTTATTAAGTTATATATATATATAGACATTATTTTGTTTAATTCGCTCAGCGCAAGTTTATTTTTAGGGGTTTTCTTTATAGCGATATATTATTATTATTATTATTAGCACCACGTCTTACTACCCGTTCGGGTTATACGCACTTACGCTAATGTGTAATGGTAGGGTGATTATGGAATGAAATGGAGGACCTACAGTTTAACGTGGAATCCGAACCACGGTGGAGGTCTGGCATTCCTCACATTCACAAGTTGTGATTAATACACGTCTTGTCAGAGGGGAATAAAGGGTTTGGTAATCAGATAAATCTGTGCCGGGACCAAGGATTGAACCCCGGACCCCCAGCACAGAAGTCTGACACCTTACCCCTAGACCACCAGCGAGATACCTAAAAAGCTAATAAATCAGGTGGTTTTTTTTTACGTGTAGCACATATTTCGACTCGTCCAGGCTATCCACATCTAATTACACTAACGAAGTAGTGAGAAGTAAGTAGAATTTAGATTAAATGTACCTGCGTATGTTTGGAAGTAAAGTGGTAATCAATTCAACAAAATACACTTCAGTAGAACCAGCTGGTATTTGAACCGCGAGCTCCCCATCCCTTTGTCCGTTTGATGACAGTATGTAGGCTATTCCACCAAAGGGGTATTCAACTTTTTTTTTCCACAATCTCCCAGGTATAATTCCTCTTCAACTTTGTACCGCCAAAGTTGTTGGTGCATAATGCACGTTATACTTATTCTAAAATCTACATCTAGGAGAAAGAGAGGGAGAGAGATTATAAAAAAAAGTGTTGTTTCCATATCGCATGTCCTTACTTTTGGGTGTTTTGTGGCTAACCCTAAAACTGGCCCTGATTATTCAAGGTTTATCATGAAATAATACAGATGTTTATAAATATATTTAAATTTTAAGTTTCCCCTAATATGTCTTCGTGTACTCCCAAGAGTATTCATAAGTTCGCTTACCCAAGGTTGAACACCATGGTGTTAAAGCAATGGTTTCCAACCTTTTTTCGCTTGCGTACCCCTTAGAAGCCCATTTACATAAATTGTGCCCTTAATTTTAGCAAAATGTTTAATTATTACAGTAGTAGTTATTTCTAATTTATTTGTTACAACTGAAAATAAATAGTCTAATAATGGGATTAAAAACAATGTAATAATAAGATGAAATATATGTTTACATTCAAAAAACAAAAGTTACAATAAAAACTTAACATATTTAATTTATTTATAATAAAATTAAAAAAAATTATTTCATGTTTGAAATTGAAATCATTTTCTCAAGGTCAAATATAGAAGAAACCCCGAACTGCCCTTTGCCATATCGTTGATATGTTGTTGTATGTGGTATGATTGTCAAGCTCATTCATTCTGGTTGGCCGGTGACAAAGAGGTCGAGATTACAATCCCGGAGGGGTGTAACGATTATGTTTTTTCATAAATAGCTTACCACCCACACTCCACGCAAATGTGATTACATTTCTCATAATATATATATATTAATACCCATTTAAATATACGAGTATGTAAAACATATTGACTGCCTCTGTGATCAAGTGGTCAGAGTACCTGGCTACAAATCCAGAACCCGTTAACGCGCTAGTCGTGTTGAGCTCGACCACCGAGGACGGGGAGATCGAGGTTCGAATCTCGGTCGGGTGAACTGGGGGTGGTTTTCCTAAATGGTTTTCCACTCTCCCTCCACGCAAATGCAGGTTCACTTCCTCTAAAAATTCAACCCTCCCAATTCCTAATCCATTAGTGTAATTAGTACTTAAGCGTATAACCCGAACGGGTAGTAAGACGCGGTGCTAAATATTATTATTATTATTATTATTATTATTATTACAGATCCAGAGATCCCGGGATCGATCCCGGTGCTTCCAGAATTTATCTG
Organism: Timema genevievae; assembly: GCA_902155825.1. Taxonomy (NCBI): domain Eukaryota; kingdom Metazoa; phylum Arthropoda; class Insecta; order Phasmatodea; family Timematidae; genus Timema; species Timema genevievae. Next base: position 3,071 of record CABFWO010000584.1, on the reverse strand, counting down.
TGAAGCAGTAGGTATGAAACGAGGTCAAACTAAGCCTTGTGAGAACAAATGAGGAAATACTGGAATAAAGAAGTAGCAGCTTCGTTATAGAAAACTGAAATTAACGTCCGGAGGGCTCGTTGTGCTGATAACATGACACCTTTTATCCACGAATGGTGGCACTATCATCGCTAACGATGGCGGCAACTCAGTGAGCTCTCTTGCGGGCTCACACCATGGAGTTTTTTTTAATAAAATAAAGTAAGCTAATTCACAAAAAAATTTCATAAATTTTTTTGTTCAGACTATTTGTATATTTACACTAATAAGTTATGACCGAGAAAGGAAGAACTTGGAGAAAATGAGCGTGCAATTTCAAAAGAGAGTGAGAAACCATGTAGGGAAAATCTCCCTTGGTGCACTGACCCAGAATTCTTTCTCTAAAATTTAAATTTCATGTTAAAACATTGTACCAATATTTTTACCCGTGAATATTATTAGTATTTCAACTCGCACCGTACACCGGAAAATCTCCACCCTTCATTTGCACTCTTGCTACTCACCCGTTATGGTCACATCATTATACAGTGACGTCATCAATCCCCCCCCTCGATTAATTATTCCTCAAACAGTGTTTTCCTTGCATTCAACCCAATCCTTCCCCTCCTCTTCCCCTGTCTCTCCCTTGAAAATTAATTAAAATCGTTTTGTGTTCAGCGTTTACAGGTTTTCCCTTTTCAACCAAGCAATTCACCGTCCTGCCACCCCCCTCCCCATCACCCCCGTCATAAATATAGTTCCCGGCCATGCCCCATATAATTACTCGTACAAGTTAAAATGGATGTTTGGATCTGCCATTAAACCTTTGCGATACATTCATGACATGAAAATTACATTTTTAAAACCATTTTTCACCCCCTACCCTTCCCCTCACTTCTACACTTTTATATGCAGTCATTTATTTACAATCAAATGTTATATAAATAAAATAAGAAAGCTAGGGAATTTATTTATGTTCGGTTTGTAATCTATAGGATTTCCTCAGTTTTTTTAATTTCAATTTTTACCCGCCTCGGTGGCGTAGTTGGCTAACGCGCCAGTCGTGTTGAGCCAGACCACCGAGGACGGGGAGATCGAGGTTCGAATCTCGGTCGGGTGAACTGGGGGTGGTTTTTCCTAAATGGTTTTCCACTCTCCCTCCACGCAAATGCGGGTTCACTTCCTCTAAATTCAACCTTCCCAATTCCTAATGCATTAGTGTAATTAGTACTTAAGCGTATAACCCGAACGGGTAGTAAGACGCGGTGCTAAATAAATAAATAAATAAAAAAAATCAATTTTTCAGTTCCATGATTATGATACGCCATTCACAGTACCGAAACATGTCGGGTTAATGAAGTTTGGGTAAACTCCAGCTAACACCGGAAAACTGGAAGGAGTTACAGGGATAAAAAAAACACAGATAAGACTTAGATAATATTAAAAACTCAAAACCAACTTTTATGTAAATTACTTGGTCACTAAAATATTTAAAATAACCAACTCTTCATATATGGTGTAATATAGTTTAACTTGGTATTTTAAATTGTTTTTTATTTTAACTTTTTAAATTGTTTTTATTGTTAAGATGTTTTGACTCTACTGAGGGAGCTTGTCAGTTCATAGTTGTTATGTCGTGGTGTAATTTTGTATGTATTTGACTCAAATCACAACAACGCTACCAATTTACACAGATAATACCAAATTATGCCAACTTCTTATAAGGGCAAATTATAATGTATTTTATATACAATAATTTAAAGGCTACCTAATCCATTTAATTCACACTTGCATTTATTAAATTACAATAATATCCAAGTCTTAACCTTATTATAGTATTCGCTACTTACGAAAGATCAAATTAGAATGTTTTCTAAAATGTTAAAAATCGAAAAGAAAAACAATCGATTTTCTCAAAACTGGCTCTAACGATTTTGATTAAAATTCATATTTAGACGTTGATTAAGATTGTTAATATTACATTATATTTTCATTTTCTCATGAAAATGACTTTTAGGGTATTTTTCAGAAGCGGAAATATCCTTATCCCTGCAACTATTTTAAGTATTAAATAAATTATCATTACAAAATTTTAGTACTATTTAAAAATAAAAAACTTTTATATGAAATATATTTTTATAAAACCAACAGTTTCTGAGATATTGGCAAATATATTAATACAATTTTGCGAGCTTTAGTTGTAAAGAGATACTACTTAAGTTTTAACGCAATAATTCTCTAATGCCCTAGAGTGAGAAATAATAATTCTCTCAAAAAGTGTATGTTCTATTTCTTTCAACCTCTTAGGAGAAGTGTTTGTACAACACAGATCTTTCTCTATCATTTTAGATTCAATAGTCAATATTTACCTATTATTTGGTCAAAATTTGTAAATTAGGAATTTAATAGCAATGCAATAACCATAAGATGTGCAATCCCTAATAAAATGTCGAAAATTTTAAACCAGAAATCAACATTTTTATACAAATTGTTGACCCTTGGGGACCCAATATCAATATTTTTACTTTCTCGCTACCTTACAGGTAGAGCAAGTATTGTGATCGTCAAAAAAAAATGTTTTCGAAATGCCGTCTGTCTGTCTGCCAGTCTGTATCTCGGGATAGAGCCTAAACTATTTTACCGATTGGGCTAAAATTTGGTATACAGGCTTTTCTCATAGGTTTACCCCGAGGAATTTTTTTGAATTGAATATCCAACCCTAAAATTAAGAGAAGTTTCTCTAAAGGCGGAAATAGAAAAAAATCGATTTCATTTCCAAGCTTTGATCAATATTACAAACCAAATGGTTACTCTCAACTTTTCGTCAAAATGACTTTAAGGGTTCCGGTCTGATGCGTAAATTCTAATTTTTAATGTAATCTTTGTAAGTCTTTGAGACATGAAATTACTTATCATTACATACATGTGGATCTATTTATAATAAACATCTTTTACTTAAAATATATATTTTATAAACCCAAACGTTTTCAAGCTATACACAAATATATTTTTCTTTTAACTTTGCCAACACTTTAAGGTAAAGTAATACGACC
>CABFWO010000583.1:266209-282634 GCA_902155825.1 Timema genevievae | reverse complement strand
CAACCCTCCCAATTCCTAATCCATTAGTGTAATTAGTACTTAAGCGTATAACCCGAACGGGTAGTAAGACGCGGTGCTAAATATATCTTTGGTTGAGGAAAATAAATTTTCTAGAATGTGAACTTAGATTGGTGACAGTAATATTAGGAGAAAAACATTATAACAACTTGGTGCAGTTCATACAATTTTTTATTTCAATCTCAGGCAAAGAACGCGGACGTCTGCTTCTTAGTAAATACATACATTGTATTTATATCTTAGTAAATATATGCATTTTATTTATGAATATAATTCTAATTAATATCAATCTAATTGACCATTATTGACATTCAAAAGGTCAATTAGTCGATTTAGCAAAATTATTTTTTATTTCATGTGTGTAAAATAAATTTTTAAAATGCTACATTGAACTTTAAAAAAATTAATGTTTTTAATGTGATAATAAAAGTTATTAAAAATACATATTGTGAAATTTTGTTGTCTCTACTAATAAAATATAATATGATTTATGAAGATACAGAAAAGTGATGGATAGAAAAGTATAACAAGGAATTAAACACAATGTGGCTAATACAATGAAAATAACACAGTGTGGCATATACAATGAAAAGAACACAGTTCACCCTTTACATTGCCGACATTGGATATAGAAGTAACATTTGTCCATTAGCAGCACTGTAAACTGTGTTCTACTTTTAATTGTAAAAGCCATAATGTGTTCATTCTTTTTTATATGTTTACATCCATCTTCTCTGTAACTTTTTCCAAATATAACAAAATGTTCAAAAAGCGAAATAAATTTTTCTTAGAGAAATAATTAAATACATTAAATATTCTCGAAATCGAATTGAGGTTTGAATAGTAAATATTCAAACATCATTTCAGTTTTGAGATTATTTAATTTAATTTGTGTTTTTTTTTTTGCTATTGTTTTATGTTTAAATAAATATTATATGGTGCTTATTTTTTAACTACTCTAAATTTTTTTTATTGCCCTTATTTATGTTATTGTAAATAGTATTTAATCCTAATATGATTTAAAAAAAATCCTGGCATGTAATTCAGATCTTTTCAAATATTAATTTGCAATATGCATAGCAGCTCAGAATTGGTCATTGAACTGGAATTGAGTATTTTAGCTGTCAATATTTTTATTGGTGAGTCGTCACAGTTATCAAAACCAGAGTTATTTTTCAAAGCCAAGTTGAAGTTTCGGAATTTCCCACGATCCTAATAGCATATATATTTATCTACTTCCATAGGTTCAGTACATGCAGTACCAAGGTTCTCTCCATGCCAAGCTGTATCAGGAGATAGAGGTCGCTAGTGTGGATGCTTTCCAAGGTCGCGAGAAGGACCTCATTATCATGTCTTGTGTCCGCTCCAACGACCACCAGGGTATCGGATTTCTCAGCGACCCGCGGCGCCTGAATGTGGCTCTCACCCGGTCCAAGTACGGGATTATCATCGTTGGTAACCCTAAAGTGCTCTCCAAAGTAAGTTTATCAAATAACGACAGGTGTGGTTTGTTTGTGATTAGAATTCCCTGAAGAGATGTGCGTGTAATATATGGGTTTATTTCTCCAGTCATCAGGTCTTCTATTTAAAAGATTTGCTAGGGAACCTTAATTCCTTAAGACACCCTTACAAAGAAATAAAAGGGTGACATACTGTTGTTTATTTACGAATTCAGCAATACTGATCTAAATAATTTATCATCAACTGTTTCCAGACCTGCTTCAGTGGCTGAATTGTGTAAATCGTCACTCTCGTGTTAGACTGGCCTGCTGATGACAGGGAGATCGGGCTCCGAACCCCATTCGAGTCTTTTGAGGGTAGTTTTTCCTAAATGATTTCTCACTCTCCTTCCATGAAAATGCGGATAGATTACCTCTAAAATGCTTCCTACTTCATCCCTACCCCATTAGAGTAGTCATCATATATGTGTACAACCTGAGCAGGTAGTAAAACAAGGGGATAGAAAAAAAAAACTGTTTCAAGTTTGTGACCGGGTAAGTTTAGTTAAATACCCCCATCGTCATCTCAAGAAGTATTGACAGAATTAATATATTTCTTACTGTCACTAATAAACTTGTTTATTTGTGATGGCAGCAACCGTTGTGGAACCACTTGTTGAACTTCTACAAAGAGCAGAAAGTGTTGGTGGAGGGTCCTCTCAACAACCTCAAGGAGTCCCTCATCCAGTTCTCCAAGCCCAAGAAGCTGGTGAATGCTGCTAACCCGGGCACCCACTTCATGTCAACCTCCATCTATGACGCCCGTGAGGCGCTTGTGCCAGGCAGTGTCTACGACCGTACAGGCCACATGAATGGTGGAGGTGGCAACCTGGGACACTTCTATCCTCGACCAAGTTAGCTACTTGCCATTTCAAACCAATTCCTTAAAGAGACTTGTTATTTTCAATTTTCTACCAGTGTCCCAAGTCCACTTTTTTAGTTCAAATAGTATAAAATATAATTTACAAAATGTTATATTGCAAACTTTTTAACTAACTAATTTCATACTAGGCTATTAAATCAAGCTAATATCACAACATGTAGTTGTTGTTTTCTAGTTTTTTGTCATGTGAACATTGATTTGTGATGTACATAGCATCACAAAATGCCAACATTTTACTATACATGTTTATTTTAACTCTGATAATTTTTTATTGGCGTCTTCATGATGGTTGAATCTTGGTCATTACTTTTGGATATAAGTTGAAACTGACAAATATTTTAAGCATAGTCGAAGTTTTTTTGAAGCTTCACACACCTCTACAGTTTTCCAAATGGTTTATATTTTTTAAATACCGATTTTGCGGAGTTTTAGAAATCTAACTATTTAAATCTAAAATAAACATAGATGCGTTTACTACATTAATGTACAGTGTTTCTACACTGTCTTATTATACAAGTACAAAGGAAAAGCGACATCAAACGACTGTATTGAATTAAACATTTGAAGGAGCATAGAAGGGTGAGGTCTACACACCTACCAGAAAATCATAGGCCTCAAAGTTCACAGTTAAAACACACTATTTAAGTTTCGGGTACATCATTCTCCTGAAGAAGCGTGTAGGCCTGGCCCTTCTAGCCTCCTTTCAAGGCACAAATAGGTACAAAATAGGATTTTTACAAATACACAGCAACTTAAATGATAAAATAGAAAAAAACTCTGCTTTTATTAAAGATTTCATGAAAAAAAGAAGAAAACTGATACTGATTGGTGATTATTGATGATCTAAGTATATGTTTGTTGTAATATTTTCCAGATGGCGGAGTGGGTGTGGACATGTATGCGAGGACCCATGACCCTATCAGCTACATCTCCCCTGAGAGAGCCCAAGCTTCCATGTCGAACATCCCTGTCCCTGTGGGGATGTTCATGAACATGGCTCATGTCCCGCCTAGATTCTACAACCAACACCAGCAGGCGTTGCAAGGTCACTTCCATTTTCAAATCTATTAAGCAACTTTTTACTAAAACAAAAGTTTATATTCAGAAAAATGGTACAGTAAAGAGGGATTGAAAATCATAAAAGGGACAAACAATATAACCTTTATATTTAAAAAATACTAACAGTTTACACTTTACATTGCTGCCAACTGAAAAGGAGGTAATGGATGCTCTTGGTTGAAAATTGGTTGCTACTGCTCAATCCCTAAGCCTAGGTTTAAGTCTACCAGAACATTTCAAGAGGGATTGTTAGACAAGCAACTTTTCTTCCTAAAATAGGTTAATTTTTTTACTAAATATGATCCAAGTAAACTATTTTACTAATCAAGAGTCTTTATTTTATCTTCGAATCTCAAATTCAAATCTGAATCTTGGAAAAAATTATGTTCATAAATAGAAAGAGGAATATAACAGAATGATAGAAAATAGAAATAGTAACTAAATGTTAAAAAAGAATTTTACTTAAATGCTTTCTTTATGACAGTCATGCATTCTCTTAGTTGTTAAATTACTGGTCTGGAGTCTGGTTATTTAGTTTTTCCTATAATTATGTTAAATCACCAGTAAAATGTATTAGAGCTCTAAATCACTTCTTTTTTTTTAATCAAAGAGGCAGTTTTATTTTGTATAAATTCGATATCTTCTCAAATCCTTGAAAAATCAAATATCTTTAAGTATAAAAAAGACCCAGCCATACTTTTGTCCTATACTTTCATCCACGTATAGTAAAATTTACCTCAAGGGAGAACAAAATGAGATTTTAAAAACTTTTAAGCATAAAAACTATTTCATAGAATCATGCTAAATTATTGGCAACTCATATACTTCTATTATTCGAATTACTTTTTGTCATGCTGTGGTACCTTATTTTATTTATTTTTATATTAAAAAAAGTAGACCTGTTTTTAGTTGCCTTTATGGTTACGGTTGACCGTTACAATAACATCCTTTGTCTTTTTGTAGCTCGTCAGAACCAGCGCACCCGTGCGCCTCCCCGCACCAAGACCAAAGCCGGACGCATGTCAGGCAAGGGCCAGCTCAGTCAGGGCCAGGACGCAACCCAGCCCTACAGTCAGGGAGGCCCCCTCACCCAGGGCATGTCACAGGTATGTATACCTTACTATATTCGGCTTTTTTATTTTTGTTTGCGCTAAAAGAATAACAAATTACTGATTTCAATGTTTATTGAATAATTGTTAAACCATATAGAAGCACTTTAGGTTTTAATTAACTTTTAATATCCTGTATTTTGTTTTATATTCAGAAGCTTGTTGGTTTATTTACAGTTTGTTATATTTTGATCATAGAAAGTAATTTGATTTAACTTTTCCTCGATTTTAGTTTTTCAGAGTCAAAACTGGCATCATTCTATTAGTAAATGTAGGGAATCAGAAGTTGGAAGTGAAGTTTTTATTCCCCCTTCCTTTCAGAGTATGTCTCAGCCCGGATTCAGCCTTTCTCAACCAGGCCTATCGCAGCCAGAGCTCTCTCAAGATAGCTACATGGTGGGAGAGTTCCAGTCGCAGATGGACGGGATGCTATCTCAAGACTCCACCTATCAGGGAGACCGGTCTGCCTTCTATCCGGGACAGGGACAATTTTCTCAGGTCATTAGAATATTTAGTAATTATCTGCATTCTGCAGTCCTTTACTTGAATTTGAAGCTGAACTTTTTAAGTTTGTTTATATACATATATAATATGTGTGTATTTATATATATATACATACACAAGGCCGTAGCCAGCCAATAATTTCAGGGGGGGTTTGGTGGGTACATCTCCTAATTGTTGGAAGCTAGAAAAAATTCTAAATGATAAACCGTTCTAGAAGTTCTCTGAAGTGGGTTTTTTATGGTAAAATAACTAGAGCTGGGCCGATCAGCTATTTTGCCGATTAATCCGATGCCGATCATTTGTTGCCGATTAGGCCGATCACCGATGCCGATTATTTTTGTTTTCAATTTTAATAAGTTTATAAAGTAAAATGACCCTTATAGCAAAAAAAAAGTTACTTTTACTAGTTTTATAATGTCCAATATAGTTTTGTTTTAATAACATTTAAATAGAAACTTTTAAAATGTAAAGGTTGTTTAATTATTATTTTATATTGTTTATGTTAGGACAAGTGAACCTGTCATCAAACAAAAACAAATCACAATAATAAATAGCAAATATACCGGTACATGTTAGATAATTAAAATATGATTTCACATTTATGATTAAATAGGCCTACTGACCCTTTCATTAGACAAAGAAAAATCATAATCAGCAAATTTAAATTTAATTTTAATGATAAAAAATAATCAAGGCACACATATTTTTGCACACAAGGAGAATAGGCCTACATCTATTTTGTTTTTAGATGAAATAGGAATTTTTACATCCAATGTCTATTAAAATATGGCTTCAATATTAAACAATTTTTAACAATCGTAATATTTTTGTGAATTGTGATTTAGATATATCATAACATAGGTTTTTGTGATTCTACAAAGCATTCCATCATAATTTAACTACTAAATATTAATATCGTATAGAAATAAGTGGTTTTTTAAAAAAAAGTATAATAAAAAGGCATCACCATTTTTAAACAGTAATCCGATCTTTTTATTAACAATTTAAATAATCTTAATGAAAAATAACATTGTTTTAACTACATTTAAATAAAAACTACCTTTAGAAAATCGAATGAACGGTGAACGGGTCAAAATGAACGGATCATTGAACTGAACCAGATACAATGAATCGTTCATTTAAAAGAACGATTTTGCCCATCTCTACTTCAATATGATAAAATAAATAATAAATAACATAATGTGCAACGAAAGTTATTTTTTTTGTTTTTTTTTAAGAAATACTTTAAAACTTATTTTAATTTACTTTTAACTATTAAAGAAAATGTAAAATTTAAATATTAATATATATTAATTAAATTCATATTGAAATATGAGCGAAACAAATTCCCTGCCAGTGGAAAGTTTTGTACTTGCATTAAAAGAAAAACGGTTTCCATTTAAAACAAAATGTGCGCATGTGCGAGATTATTACGTCCGTTGTTTCATTTTTTGGGCATCTTTAACAAATCGAAATAAAACAACACCAATCTGCTAATATTTTATTTTATGATTATTAGATTTGTTACTTGTGAGTATCTTTATTTCTAATAACGTGCATAAATTGGAAAAAGACCTATGGTAAATATATTTATTTTGATATATTTTGTTTGTAATGTTGGATGTGCTGTTTATTTCAAACCTAAGTCGCTAAGAACAAGCTAATTATTCAAAGATCACATACGAGAAAGCAGAGATAAAATATTTCTTTATAGGACATAAAATATTATTTTTTTAGGACTTAAAATATACCCACACATTTTGAATAATCGGCATAAATAATCGGAGATTCAAACACAGATCATCGGAATCGCCGGTTATGTGATAATCGGCCGATGATCGGATTAATAATCGGCATCGGCCCAGCCCTAAAAATAACCCCCAAAATGCCGAAGGCTAGGAAAATTTCTAAATATTTAACACCTTTAGAAGCTCTCTGAAGTGCTTTTTATGAACACAGCCCCCTAATATGTATTTGTATTTTAATTTTGATATTGTTTGAACCATAAATAAAGCCATATATATTTTGTTCATAAAATTTCACGGGGGGTTTGAACCCCCAAAACCCCCCCCTGGCTACGGCCTTGTACATACATACACACTCACTCGCTTGTGATTTAAAGATGTATGGACTCGACAGCAATTTCGAACTTATTGATTGTAATCTTGTACATTTTTCTGATGCATATAAAAGCCTAACTCTTCAATCCTCCTTTCATTGCTTATTTAATGTGGCCTTCTAGCTGTATATTGTGCAAGACTTCTTAAATGGGTAGACCAATTTTACATCTGATCCACTTCACTGACTCTATAGTCTAAGGTGTCACGCTATAATTAAACTAGGGGACGGAATCCTGAACACTTAGGAAAAAGGTCTCCAAAGTCAGGCGGGATTGGCTCATTCCTGTCAAGTTTCGGACGGGGGAAAAAGTTGCTTATATTTCCATCAGGTACTGAGTACTGGCTCATCGCTGTTCACTGTTAATCTCTTTTGTTAAATTAACAGTATTATTCATTATTTGTTCAAAATTTTGCTATTTAATTTGATAAAACATGCTATTTGCTCACCCCTATTTATATTAGAATGTGTTTATATCATCATAGTATTTTATTATTTGTCCGACATCTTAGCTCAGTCGGTAGGGTGTCTGCCTACTGAATCAAGAGTCCCGGGTTCAATTCCTGGCATGGGCGAAAATTTATCATTGATTAAAATATGGGTTTACCCTTTCACATTGATCAATTGACGGCCGGGGACTGGATTTTGTGCCGGTCCTAGTCATAAGTTATATTTTAAGACATATGAAGCTATGACAGGTCTTATCAGCCGGTAGTGGAATGGCTTGAATAAAAAAAAACTGACCCAGGCCATAGGCTGGAAACTGTAATGGATTTTAAAAAAAGTATTTTTTTATTTACTAAACATTTACAAGTCTTACCATATTAGTTTGAATATCAATATATAATTTTATTCTAAAATTATTTTAAAATGTCCTTTTTATAATTTCCTGTTCCCATCTCAATTCAGATATTTTGATTCCTTTCCCTTCTCATTTCCTTTCATACCTAAAATAAACTTAATTTCTGAAAGTCTGTTTTTTCCTAAATGGAGCTTCATTCCCTTCACACAAATGTGGGTACATTTCCTCTAAATGCTAACTTACTCTTCTCTTATCCATCAATTTAAATATATGGATATCCTGAATGGTTGATAAGACAAAGTGCACACACAAAAAAAAATTAATTTTGAATTGACAGCCCTATAGTAAATATGTAAATAAAATCTAATTCTTCTTGATGTTCTTAACAGCCGTATTGAGTGCCTGGGCGGTGACTGGTTGGTCGCGGTACCAGCGGCATGACTCTACGTGAGCCGGCCCCGGGTGATGACAGAGGCGCAGACAGTTGCCTGGCGGGGACCCACCGCAGGGAGTGAGACATGAACCCAGGACCACCGTCTGGGACAAACAGAACACATCTTCCAAAACTGCCTTTGAAGCAGTTTCTACCTCTCTGGAGAGATGGATGATAGATTACATGATTGGAAAAAAAAAAAAATGGGAGATAGTTTCAAAATTTGCTGTAAGAGTTTTTATCACTTAAAAGTAGGTGGAAAGATGATTGTGGGAATAATAATGGCGTACCCCACAATTTCACTTGCAGTATGTTTGTTTTTATTTTTGGTTGGGGAGATACTGTAGTAATCTTTGTTAACATATTTCATTGATGTTTAAAAGATAAGCTTTGGTTTTTTTCTTCACCTTTATTATTTTATTAATCTACTGCTAACCAAGCTTTCTTATTTTCCTAATATTTTTTTCAAATTTGTTTGTTTCACATAGTAAAATGCCATTTCTTTTGAATATTAACTATCATATTTTTCAAAAGTTTGAATACATTTGATTAAGATTCATTTATTTAAAAAATGTATCTAAGGACTGCACTAGCTCTTAAATTATGAATAAAAAAAAATCCAATCGAACCATCTTAAACAAAGAATGTTGACATTTTAAAACATTTAAACTTTTCATTATTATTGAGTAATTATCTTATAAAATATGCATTATCAGAATGTTACAATATTTTTCAAAAGTAAATGGACTTAAATAAATTTCCAACTGGAACTGCTGTATTTGAGCAGCTTAATGAGAGCAAAAGATTAAGTATTTTTACAGCAATATTTTCATATTCAATATTAATTTTAACTTTATATTGACTTCACAAGGACACATTTCTTTCAAAATACCATTCCTTGACATAGCATTTTTTTAAATAAAAAAAAACTTGTTTAAAACTTAAATCACTATATAATAAGGGGGGTGTATAGTCCACTTTTTCTAATCGAATCTATGAAATATTCTTGAAACTGAATTGTAGTTCTAATATTTTTTGTTGTTTTATGCTTGAAAAAATATATTATGGTGGTATGAATAAATTTATGCATTAACATTTCTTTGAACCAGTATTTGTAAACCATAATTTAATTGTTTGTAATATTTTGTTACATTCTGATAAATCAAGTTATCACAACTTACAATTTGATTGCATCAAATATTAATTTGTACTGTACATAACTCAGAACAGTGATACCTGACCATAAATTATGTATTATTTATGTCATTATTTTTATTAGTGAAGCTTTGTAATGGTCAAATCATGATAATTTTTTTTCAAAGCGAAGTTGAAGCTGATATTTTTTCAAAGTGAAGTCGAAGTTTTGCACCCCCCTATCACATTATACTTTTTAATATTAATTAAGAAGAATCATTTAAAGTAGGAATAACCAAACTACTTTTTTAAGCTTGCGACAACATTGAAACAAAATTTGAGCAAATAATTAGGTCAGGTTAACATTTAAAAGACCAGAAATGCCTAAACAAAAAATAAATCTGCAAAGTTTGAACTATAACTTTTTTTGTAGAGCATTAATCAATATTGGCTTGACTATTAAAGGTATTAAACAATCAAAAGGTTTAAATATAAGCCTTGAATTTTGAAGTATTTTAAAAATGGGGGCCCTTTTAGGCAACCCAAAAAAAATTGTATTTCAATATGACTGAACTTTTCCATTTGGATTTGTATTTTCGAATAATTTTGCACCATTCAAAATAAAGTTTCAGAAAATAACAATATTATTTTGAATTCATTGGCATTTTTCTTGAATTTTACATATCTATCAAACTTCTCTAAAAACATTCTTTCAATATTAATAACACACTCAATTTTTGAAATAAGATTGTGGATATCTTAAATTGTCACACATGAAAATATAATCATACAACAAAGGCTATAATATACAAATGAATACAATAATTACAAGAACACCTATTGATTTCAACACTCAACTAAACATTAAAATGAGTATGCTAAAGTTTCATATCCTGTTGGTGCAGACTGGCCCTCATGATTTTGTAGGAATTTATTTCTGACTAAATTAAAAAGTCTAATATTTAAAAAAAATCACTTAAGGTGGGATGGAAGGGGAAGCAAGGAAAAACCAGGGTTTTTAAAGGTTTTTATGTCAAAACATTCTTTTGGCCAAAAATAAATAAATTATTGCTTCCGTACAAACCTAGAATTTAATTTGATCCACATGGCAACCTCAATTTTTTTTAAAATATATATCAAGAGTGTTCTGGAATTTAATCATAACTATTTCTTCCAGTTTAAAAGCTTGTTAGATAATACCACCAAGCTCATGACATATATTCAGGAACTGTTAATATTAACATGTGAAGAAAATTAAACTCTGTTTAGAACATCATGAAAGCTGGTATTAAAATAACATTAATTTATAAAATTAATAAGGGGCAGAAGCACTAATCCAGAACAAATAATATCCGTAAGGTAAATATGGTGCAACTTTGGCAATCTAAAGACTGAGATATAACCCACTTAAAGAAGGTTATAGTCAATCCAGCTGCTGGAATAGTCACAACTCGGAGACTGAAATATTCACAAATTAAAAAATGAACTTGCGATTGATAGTTTGGAACAGTAGACTGTTAAAGGTGTACCATTACGGAATCTGACATTTTACGACTGTTCGTTGTGTATCATGATGGTATAGTTCTTGTAAATAAGTATTTGTTGGTCATTATGTTTCAAGACAGCAGTGTGATGTTTTGTAGATAAAATAAGGCTGACTGTGAAATGATTAATATGTTAGACGAAAGTATTAATTTAAAATGTAACAATCTGTGGGTGGACTTGTATTAATTTAAAATGTAACAATCTGTGGGTGGACTTATATTACCTTACAGTAAATTAAGGTAATAGTATTCAATAGTTTACGAAATCATAATTACAGATACATTTAATCACATTATTTTAATAAACAATAGAAAAATGTAAATTGCTGAATTCAATATAAATGAACAAGTAGATAAGAGATAAGCCAAGCCAAACCTATCAACTTTTGATGAAGACTCTACTTAGAAAAAGATACAGAAATGTTTGCAACAATTAGAAATACACCCACACACATACACACCATGGTTGTCAGTTTGTTTTTGACGTTAGTGAAGTAATTGAAACCACTCGATCCTATTTTACTTTTGTTGAATTTAAATTTAATGAAAATCCTTCAAACTCCTGAAAAGTTAATATCTTCAATAGTAAATAAACATGGTTAGATAATTTAAAGAATAAATAAAGTCTATTTTGCAAATACACAGAAACTGAAATTGTATGCATAACTTATTCTACTTGCATTCATGCATCATTATACTTGGGTTGGTGAAATATCAACAAAATTTCATCTAGAGGGTTAATTTTGACAGGGGGGGAAATAGTGATTTAAATAATTCTACCTGCTTCGGTCCAAAAATGGTTTCCACTCAAATGTGGGTACTCTCTCTCTAAAATTCAACCTTCCTCATCACTAACTCATTAGTGTAATTAGTACAAATGCATATAACCTGAAAGGGTAAAAAGATGCGATGCTAAAAAAAATTACTGAACATTTAAAACTTGACTAGAACTTAATCATGTCTATACATTGAATACCAATGTCAGAAGTGAAAGAGTGTTTTGAATAATTTATTCAATAGCTCAAAACACTATACCTGGACCAATGGAATTAGTTGTTTCAAAGAAAGTTTACAACTATTTAGTGTTTTAATATTACGGCCTCTATTTTAGAAATGCATTGTACTTTTTTTATGCCAAATAAGTTCTTAAAGTATTTCACTTTAAAAATATATAGATAGAAATCTGCGAAGCTTTGATAATATCAAAATAGATTTGAATTTTATATAATTCGTTAATTTGTATCTAACTAGAATTCAAACTAGAAAAAAAATTGATAAAGTTTTAGGCTGTTGCTAATCCCACAGTATGCCTAAAATATGTAATATATTTTTAATAACGATTCTTTGAGGCACACTGCACCTTTGGATACTTTGGTTAATACAAAGCACATGTTTAAACTTTGAGGACTGAAGCTATATATATTGAAATGGTTTATCACCACAACAGATGGTGTTCATGTTGAAGAACTTATAAGACTAGGCTCCAAAACTAATCTTAATGTTTTTTAACGTTACAATTTAAGTTTATTTAACTAGGATATGATTTGATTAGATAATTATTCACACTGTGCAAATAATATTTGCTTCAATTTTAACTCAAAAAATCTGTTTCACAGATGGTTAATTGTAGTTAGAATTTAAAAAAAATTGCTTTCACTTAAAACTAGATAAGCTCAACTTAATTTATTATATAAGCACAACTGAATGGGGGGTACAGGGGGGAAAGAAAGTGCACCTTTAAAGCTCGATTGAATTTACAAACAAAACTGCAAAAAATATAATTTAGGTATTATTTCTACTTGGCATTTTTTCTGGTTTTTAAAGAGCAGATTCATTGCCGCCAGTAAAATAATAGTTGGATGAAACCTAAAAGCAGAGAACTCCAGGTTGACACAATTACATTGCAAAAACATCACACACATGACTTGTAGGAGGATAATTTGATCCAATAAAGACGAAGAAAGCGGGCCAGAAATGTAATACAACTTTTAGATCACAAGACTAATAGGGACGTGTATTTATATTGTTTTCTTATTATTAAATACTAATGTATAGTAGTATTACAGTAGTATCAGATCTCTTTATAGTGGTGTGTAAAGTTGAATTGATTATTCCTGACGTCAAGTCCATGTTTGAATTTTTTTTTTACTCTTTTATTTCAACAAATTTTGACCTAAGTTAATTACATCACACACCAAGTAATTCATTTACAACAATTACATAATTATGAACATTAATTTGAGATGTACAATCACTTTATATACTGAAAGGGTGCAAGCTTGGTTCGACTGGTGCAGACTATTAAATAGAGCCATGGATAAATTGAGTGCACATAAAAATACAAAATGTTAAAAATTTGACATACATATGTGTATTTTAGCTATCATTGGTTTGTATTGGTGAAGCAGACCTAAGTTTTTGAATCTTCACACACCCTACCTACCTCGTTGCTAAAAAAAAGTAGTTGATCCCAACCTTTTTCAGCTGACGTCCCCCTTGGTAGATCATCAAATTCCTCAACCACCCATATTTTTTGGGGAAAGCTATCAAAAATGCTTCATACTCTCTTTAATTCTCCATTTTTTATTGGCAGCAAATTGATAAGAAAAAAATACCTTAAATTAGTTAAATGGCTGGCACTTTTTAGTTTGATCATTTCGTCAATATTGGGTTTGATGTTTGACAGAGCACACAGCAAATCACACTACTTCAATTTGACAAACATTGTTTAGTTTATATCATTAACTGTTTCGGCTGGGTCAGTTTGGTAAAATGCCTCCATTTTCCTCTATCATGCCACCACCCTTCCACCTTTAATTTCTTCTATTCTTCTCCTCTCACTTGAACACTTTTTTTTATCAAATAATTGAAAATTTGGTGTTGTTACACTTGTTGGAAGCAGAGGGGTAGGGTAGAGAGGGGCGTTGGAGGGCAAATAAGAGGCGTGAGGACTTGAAAATAAACACATGCTTATGCACGAGTGTCTTAATCCTATGTCGATCACCAAACTTCTTGCAACTGGTAAGCAATGTTGCCAATACCACAAGAAAAAATTATCTTCCATTAGTTTGAATAAGTGATTCAAATAAAAGGGATATATTTCTAGCTGATGTTTAACTTATTGCTCTATCCCCAGAAGTACCTCATGACTCTGCAGGGGGCTACGCCCCCCAACCCCCCAGTTTGGGAACCACTGATATAAAGAATGTGGCTGGAAGAACACTTTTGAAAATACAAACTTTATTTTTAATAGTCTATATATATAAAATTTTATTTTATTATTGTAACTTGAAGAGCTTTGAAATGTGTTGTTGGAGAAGACTTGAGAAGATCAGGTGGCTAGACAGGGAGATGAGAACCATTTTGGATGTGATTCTTCGATACAAAGCAAACGAGATTGGACACATACTTAAGGGAGAACTGTCTTCTACACGACGATAGAAGGAAAGGTTGAGGAAAAGAGGAGCTTAGGAAGGAGGATGCTTTAAATATTAGATGACTTGAAGGAAAGAAGAAAGTTCTGAGAAATCAAGGAGGAAGCAGAGGATAAGACACATGGTCTAAGTTCACTGGCAAAGGGAATGGACCTGTCGTAAGACAGACCTCTTAATAATAATAATAATAATATAATAATAATATTAATAATGTCTACATTCTTAAAGAGTAATTTCTTGAATATTCAACATTATTTGTCCTTTACAAACATATATTTACTGTGACTACACTAAAATTAGAACATTTCATTTTACTTTAAACAAAAATAAATGTCTTTTAAAGATTTTTTTTTCACATTAGTGTGGTATTAAATTGTTAAAATCAACCAACAGCCATTGTTCTTATGGGCTATATAGGATTTTTTTTAGTGTGATTAAAATAAAATTATATTTCAAACTATTGATGCTATACATTCAAATATACATGGGCTGTTTGCACATTCCTAATGATAAAATTTCATTTAAATACCTTTTTCTTTTTTTTTCATAACTTATGTGTTTGCAGTGATTTAGTTTAGGTGTACATGATCAAAATAATTTAATTTGGCAGAAAAATGTAAAATGGGGATTTTTCAGGAAAGATAACAAAAACTTTTTTTGTGTACTATACCTTGAGACAAAGAAACTATCCTACATTGTTGTAATGAAATACTCCTTATGTTAATATGTTGTTTTTCTTTTAAATTGATTCTCTATGGAACACTTAATTCCATAAATAGAAATAAACAATCTATTGCAAAGTATTTGTTAATTTTTCATTTATTAAATTTTTTTCCATATATTGTTAATAAATAAGGCATATCTAATCAAAAAGACTATGATCAGTAGCCTCGAATCACACTGTCTAATAATTAACTAATGGTTATAAGCTTGAGTTGCAGAATCGGAGGAAATAATTTGTCAGTAGTTCTCAATCACACAAGACTTATTGTTAATAATCCCATGTATGGTTTATGAGGTTTTTCTGTGGGATTGGAGGAAATGAATGTTCAGTTGAGAATCGCACAGTTTGTTCATGGACTAATATGTGGCTTTGAACCCAGACCATAGAATTGGAGGAAATTATTAGTCGGTAGGTTAGAATCAAAGTTTATTCGTGAACTGTTATGGAGCTATGAGGTTTATCTATTTTGATTGGTAATCGAATGATTGATAAGTAATCTAGAATCACACACTTTATACATGATCTTGTATGTGGTTCTAAACTTTTGTTGCAGGGTTAGAAAAAATTAATTGATCAGTATTTTACCAACACACTACCTGGTCGCCTTAAGGACAGTCAGAAAGTAAACGGCAAAGTTTTGTTTCAGAAAAATTTATAACTTTTGTATAACATTTGACAGTTTTAGTTTTGATGAAATGATAGCTAGTCATAATTGTGAAGAAGAATGTACATGGTATTATAATAACAGAAACAGACATGACAGACATAGTTACTTCCAATATCTTTTCCTGTACCTTCTTTCATATATAAAAGTTTTATTATTATATGAGGCACTCGTTAGTTTATACCATCCATTTTAATTACTCTAAGTGTGAGCAAAAATACACAACTTTTCTTAGAGTACATTATATAATTGAGGTTTCACACTAATATGATTAAAAATAAAGTACACTTGTTAAAATCACAATATGTACATCCTTTTATGACAACTAACTTGGTGTTAATGTTGTGTAACCAGTTTTGGTTGCAACTATTTTTAATTTGTGTGCGAGAAGAAAATTTGGCCAACTATAGCATAGCCAAATTGATTGATTGAGAATGTGAATGACACAATCGACAGACCAGTATTTATTAAACTCTGAAACGATAAGAGGGTTGGGGGGG
>CABFWO010000583.1:224646-258288 GCA_902155825.1 Timema genevievae | reverse complement strand
TTTTTTTTTTTTTTTTACAAATTCTGACAGTTTTTGAATCATTCAAAAATCTTTATTCTGTTAAAAGCTACGAACATTTTCCTGATAGAAAACACAAAAACTGTAAATTTTAAAATCTTTATAAAGAACATATTAATACATGTACTTATATGATAGGCTACTTAGATATTTTTTCATCTTTGTTAGACTCCCACGTATGTTACATATATTTTTGTTCAATTAAAAAAAGCAGTTTATTTTTATTTTCAATGTTTGAAGGATTAGCACTTTGGCTCTTTGAACTTTTCGGAAAAACAAAATCACTTCTATATGGTAAAAAATGTTTGTTCAAAACTTTTGTTTTATAACTTAACCTAGACTTAACCTATGAAAACATTATTCTTTTGCATGTATTTGGTCTATTATTGAATGTTCAGTGAAGCAAATGACACTGAAAAGTGAATTTCTCCTCTACGTCTTAATTGAGCAAGCAAAATAATATTAAATACAAACTAAAATAATAATAAAAAAGAAAAAAAACCAGGCCAAGTGCAGCCAGTGCGGCTACAATAGCCCCAGGTTCATGGGCTGCACTTGCCCCATGTGCAAAATCGCTGGGGCAAGTGTAGCCACGGCTCTAATTTTTTATAGAAACATGCTAAAACAAAATTAAGCACATGGCATAAATCTACGCATCAAAATGATCTAGAAACATAAAAACCAATAGCATAGGTGTTAAGGTTCAAGAATAAGGAGGCTGCAAATTTTAGGTCCAGCACTTTTACTCAGCAATAAAATATAAGGGTTTTTTCAAATTAAAAAAAAAACACTAGCATATTTCTTAGATTAAACTGCTGGTTGAAGTAAAAAGATGTAAAAAAGGCCCTTAAAAATATATGCTGTAGTGTTTATGTTTAAATAGGCTTTTATAAGGTATTTATAGCCTGTGACCACCCTTGCCCCATGGTTGCACTTACCCCACTTCACCCTATATTTTGGGGAACACAAAGATAATGACTCACCTTTTTAATACGTGAAATTAAATTAATCTATAAATGATTTGCAGTATGAACAAATAAAGGTGTGAACAAAGTTTAGCTTACAAACAACTTTTCTTCCTCCCCACCATTTCAATGAAACATCCTTAACTCTAATATCTTAACTTATTTTTCATATTGATTTAGGCCTAGCCCTGGTACCCATAGTTAGTCAACCTTTTTTACTGGCTTTTTTTAATCATGTTTTGGCTTTATTTAAATATGTAATTGTAAACACTTGTAAGACAGAAATGTTACAGACAAAACACTCTTATGTATTTTATAAAACATTCAAGTAAACTAATTAATTATACTACCTGTAATAAACTTAACTGTTTACAAGGTACTAATATTTTTTCTAAAAAGCCTGTCTGATTTATTATTTTGAAATATTTCTAAGGTCTGCATTTAAACACTGCTGGTTGTAACTTATGCAATAGCATTCTATACCTTGATGTTCTTACGAATTGAAATTTTGAGCAGCTTTTAGAAAATACAAACTTTAGTTTATAAATGGTCGACATTGATCAATTTTTACAATCGGTATTAAGGTTACAGTATTTTATAGGTTAGGTTATTGATAATATATACCCTATCTAAAGTGACAGCTACAAATGAGGCACCTATGATTACATTAAAATATATTTAGTAACCATTTATAGCTGTCAAATATGTCAATTTGTAAAAAAAATTGGGTTATAGTCTCGTTTACCAGTGACAAAGAGGTCAGGGTTGAAATCCTGGCTGGGTGTATTGAGGTGGTTTTTTTTTTCTGAATGGTTTCCCACTCTTCCTCTATACAAATGTGTATGTGCTTTATGTAAGTTTTATTTCCTTATACCACACTGAGACCATTAGCGTAAATATTTAGGACTAACTAGCCCAGGTGGGTTGAAACTAGGAATGGTGTATATATATATATATATATATATATTTTTTCCAATTCTATCTCTGGTTCTTAAGCAGATTATTTTTAAGGTTCCTTTTTACAGTTAGGGTTTCATTTCACCATTCCTAGTTTCAACCCACCTGGGCTAGTTAGTCCTAAATATTTACGCTAATGGTCTCAGTGTGGTATATATATATATAGAGGTTCATAAATGTTCTAAACTCACATAATTCTTTTTTAAAATTACATTTTATGCTCCTCTTACTTTAACTTAATTTTATTAAATGAAATTCTCTATTTTGCCTTTTCTCTAACAAATTTTTTGTCGAGGTAGAATGTATTATTTTTAAAGAATATTATAAAAGTGTCAACCACCTCTGTGGTCTAGTCAGAATTCCTGCCTACAGATATATAAGTCCCGGGTTAGATTCCCGGTGCCACCGGATTTTTCTGTGAGGCAGTGGGGTCGGAAAGGGGTCACCTCAGCTTGGTGAAGACACTTGAGGAGCTACTTGAATTAAAAAGTAGTGGATCTGATCTAGAAAACTTAGACTAACGACCGGAGAATTTGTTGTGCTGGCCACATGACACCCTCTATCCACAAAAGTTGGCAATATTATCACTAACAGACGGCCGCCGCTCGATCAGTATGGCTCATTTGCAAGTTTACACATTTTTAAAAATATAAAAGTGTCAGTAAGCACTAATGAGTAATGTGTGGGGTTTTATCATTTTACTCTGTAGGTCAAAAGCTTAGGAAGATGTATTTAGCTTTGAATGACAGCCAACACGTCTAAGTGGGGGAAGTATTGAGAAATGAGAATTACCCTTCTTGTGCAACCATTCTAAGTTGAATACGAATAATTAACATAAACGTGTTTTCCCCATTTATGTTGTGGTTGTCTTGCCAGTTTACAGGGAAGAGTAAAAGGGGAGTGAAGGGCTGCGATTTGTAAATATTTATACACTCTGATTTCACATACAAAGTTATAAGTAGTTCAGAGAATGTGTTCAGTGCAAAAGTTATTTCTTTTTATTTAAGTAATAGCTAATTGTTTACATAATTTGATAGATTCTGTGAAATTAATACTATCCAAAGTGGTATTTCTTTAAATGTGACAAAGACATTGACATCTATGTTCACATTAGGAGGTTTATTGAGATAAAGTATATAGAAATATATTATATTGCAACCCTGTAAACTAATTTACTTCTGTTTGATGTGTCTAAAAATTAAGGATCTTCAAGAAAGTAAGTTTTTAACATCTCAAACTAAAAAGTTCCAAATTGAAAGTGAGATTATTGCTATAACAATATTTAATAGCCTATTAACCTAGCCCAAAATAAACAATAGATAATTTAATTTGTTCAATTGGAAATATAAATAGTAAAAAGTGTTTTAATCATTAATTGGAAAATGAAATGAAACTATTTTTAAAGATTACTGTACTGTAAACCCATTTTGATTATTCTTTTGCTATGTGGCAGATAAAAATATATTAAACAATCTCCTTTTGAAATTACAAATAAATTGTGAAATTTTGTTGTAAATTACAAGCCTATTTAATATTTTTTTCTACTTTGGAATTCTAAAGTGGTAGTGTAACTATTAAATAAAAGATTAAAATGGCCAGCACCAGAACTTTCATTTTTCTCTAACTGAAGCCAGAACCGGAACCTTAAAATGTTTATTGGAAAAACCAGAACCAAAACCAATAAATATTTCAGTTTGACTCCCTGGTTGTAACACACAGGACAATAGTAACTGTTTAAGATAGCGTGCATGATATTTTTTAGTGTAGTTCTACAAATGTTTTGTTATGTAATACTTTCTAATCCAGTTGCTCTTGAAAAGTATAACCGATGAAAATGGTTACAAACCCATATTTACTTTACCTATTTATTATTTAGTTATTAACTTATTAACAAATTAACTTAATTTGGGTGTATCACTCACTTGTTTCAATAGACTTCACACCCAGTGGTGTGGTAAAACTACATCCATATTTTTTATTTTTTAGCACTGCGTCTTACTACCCGTTCGAGTTATACGCCAACGTACACTCATATTATTATATATATTTCCTTGGAACAGTTTAGGTAGCTCTAATTATATTGCTAGTACTGCATTTATTTATAACATTGCTTTGATTCTCAATTTTTTTTCAGAAATTATATGGACTGCTTTAAATTAATATTTCCATATCAAGAATAAGTCGGCCGCTGCTTTAAATTCTGTTTTATGCCAAGCTGTGATATATTTATACGGGTTGTCGAAGGTAGTGTGACTCTTAGAACAAACAAAACGAAAACAAACTCACAAGCCTTTGTTTTATCGATATAGAATGACACATTTATTAAAACTTCGACAGTAGGCACAATTCTATGATTGTTAATTGACCACATTCAACTCGATGATTGCGCTCTGCAAACGAGTAGTAGCATGGGCATCATGTTTATGACTGCTTGCTAAGCTTTCATATAAATTATGCACGAATACATTTGCAATAATTAGTTAATCCAATATGTTCTGTTTGTGAATACATTTTATTTTACGTGCTATAGGCCTAAATGGAATTCAAATATATATCAATGTTGAGCTGTAAATTTTATTATCTTACGTGTATTGATGTGAAGCATAACATTTATATAGCGGTATTTTTTGTACCTTTTGCCCATTGAAATACTTTGAAGTGAAAATTCATTCATCTTAAAGGGACTAGAGTGGAGCAAGTTAATGAAATTGTAACTAATTACTGCTCTTATTTGACCAAGAAATATTTGCCCTTCCAACGGTATCTATAAGGGCGATGTATCATGCGATGTTCCCACCTTATGTGTATACACATTTGACGGGACAGCAGAATCATCAGCAATACAGCAGTAACGCCAACCGCCAGAGTCACCACATCTTTGGCAGCAATCCCCATCTGGGTCCTTCGATTGATTTACTACAGTTAATGGGCATCGAGATGCCTCCAATCCGCACTAACCGAGGCTACGAACACGGTCATGGAGGGAGGGGTGGAGGGTGGAGGGAGCGTGGAAATCATCATAGCAACAATGTCCAAGTCATGCCACCCCCTAGTCATCCAGCTTATCGACAACCACACAATAATCAAAATGGAAAAAAGAATTTGTGGAACAATAAGAATATGGCCAGGTAAGAAAGATCCTCTAAAATATAATTTATAATGTTAAAAATGATAATATATTGATATTTATACTCTTATTGCTATTAAAAATGTTTACAATTAGGTAAACATATTTATGCAGTTATGTATATATCAAGAAAACTGGCTGCATGCTATTCAAACAATTTTCACTTGAATTGACAGGTCCTGTGATGTGTTTCAATGTCAAGCCATAGTTCAGCAGACTAGCTTTAGTATAATTATTTTATCATAATTAAATTTTGAGACATTACAAAATATTGATTTACATTAAACTCGCCACTAACCCAAAAGTGTTTTGGGCTTACAATTATTTTTAATACATAGGCTTACATATAAGTACTTTACATAGATTATCAAACAGTGATGAGCCTGTAGTCCTGTGATTTGATTTACTGAAATATTTTTCTTTCATTCTAGACGGAAAAACAATTTTTAAGAAAAACTTTGCGGTTCCTGGGCTAGTTTACAAACTATGTTTTTATGTATAGTTCTTATAACTAACTACATCATCAATTAATTCAGCATAATTAATACAGAGGTTTTTTATGCTGTGTGTCTTTGTTTTATATCTTACTAAACCTATAATTTCAAATTTGTTATACCAGTATATTCTGCTAATAATACTATCTGAATTATATTTTCAGCAGATTATATTTAGAGAGTCGATCAACCTAACTAATTAGGATTGAGGGTCATTTAGATAATCAAATTGATAAAAACAGGACACATACCCTGTCAAACAAATTATTTTATGAATATCAACTTTGTAATAGAACTGGATTTGCCATCCTAAATAATTTATATTGCACAAAAAGCGGGGATTGAATCCCCAACATAAACACTCCCTTCCTTCCCTCAGACATTTGAACACTGCTGTTCAGTCAATTTGTCACTGGATTGATGGTTGAACTGTTTTAGATTTTTCTTTTTTTTTGTGGCAGTGGTGTTTGTAGCTCACTTAAAAATGCTTTACAAATGAAAGCTTCTAAAACGTTGCCTTCTCTTCATAAATTAAGATGGTGAAATTGCCGAAATAAGGGCTCTTTATGGTTTCATACAAATCATGTCAGGCTTTGTTCATGCGCATGTGTTTATAAAATAAAAATGTTTTATTTTGTAACTAGTATTTTGTATGGCCCTTTCTCTATATTATGAAAAAAAAAATTATGTTGGTGGACAGTTAAAAGAAGTTAAAATTGTGAATATACTACTCTAATTTATTATTTCATTTGCTATAATATATCCTGTTGTCACAATTACGAAACCAAAAGCATAGTGCTTTTATTAATATTTTTTGTTCTTTTAGTAAGTTACAAAAAACCATTTATTTATTAATCTAAAGGGAAGTATTATATTGAGGTGTTTATTAATATTGTGATTGATAATGTAGTATTAGGGCCAACTAAGAAAATAATAACTATTTCCACATTATTGACTCCCACCATTGTGTGCAGTAAAAATATTGTGCTAGCTGTCATTTACCATCACTCCTATGGTGAATTGACTGTAGATATTGTTGTTAGTAAATTTAATTATATAGTAAAAATATTTCTTATAAATAAAGTTAAATAAAGTATCTTAGCTTTTTTTTTTAGTTTATTTTATTAGGATTAAAGATTTTTTTCTGTTGATGGTACTGAAAAATTAAGGTGGGTCTTACAACCGATGGCGTCTTAGAATCAAAGAAATATGATAAATTTATTTTCACTCTTCATGGTTTTAAACAAAGAATAAATTGGTCACTTATATAATGAAGACTGGCCATGACTTAACGTAATATACATTGAAATATAAAACAAAATTGCTCTTCAACCAAACTTAAAGCTTCACCGAGAAAAGTGATAAACATGAAACGTTAAAAAATATCGGCTTTGCTATGACTCAATAAATTTTTTCACGGTGCCTTTTTTTTTTGTTAGTTGTAAAAAGGGCACTCTTTGCCACTTCTTCAATATTAATTTATCTTTTATATAACGTGCAGCTACAATTAAAATTTTTTGAAAGTTACAAGATATTCTTAGAATCAACTTAGTAGTCAGATGCCTTGAAGAAAATGAAGTCCATCAACTTTGAAAATTTCAAGATGATGACCATTTAAAAAAACTGGCAAACTTCATTTTTTGAAAAAAATGTCAAGAGAAAAAAAAAAGTCTTAAAATATTTTAAAAATGCAAAAAAAAAAAAACTTTTTAATATTCATTTTTATGACAAACATGTGATTTTTATAGACGGTGCTATTTTGAGCCATCCCCAAAACCCCCTTGGGTGCACGCCAGTTTGGCCTATTTAAAATTACTTCTCATAGTCCAAACAACAATTTAAAGTACACGGGAAAAATTTAACACAAGTTGTAACTCAAACCTATTATAGTTCTTACTTGGAATGGAAAGGTTGAGTCAAATTTAAAATTAAAATAGTTTGGTTTTATTTGTATAATAAATGAATCAATTTTAAGAGTTAATTTGCATTTTATTCAGACTACTAATCAATTTAATGTTTGTTACTTTCTGTGCAAACTATTTAGCCAAGAAGTTGAAACAGCTGTCCGGACTGTGTATTCTAGGCCGCCCCGATGTACGGTACAACAGGATACCAACATGTCGGACACAACATACAACTCAGACTCGGGGTTCTCGTCACGGTCACCAACCCCTATCAAACTTCAACAAGGGGACCAATCAAACCTAGAGGAAAACTGTAAGGACTCTTCGACTAACTCCTCCAGCGGAGACTCTGGAAAAGGTGTCAAGTAAGTCGTCTCTAAACCATAGGTAATCTCGTAGATGTTTTAGCTCAGTTGGTAAAGGATCTGCTAACTTTTCTAAGGGACCGGAGCTAGATTATTATTGGCAAGGTCTTACAAACCAAGTTATTTAAACAAAGGAAAAAATGGCATCAAACATCAGTATTAAATTAAACACTGAAAGAAGGATAAATGGGCAAGGCCTACAAATTTTGTTTATAAATGTGTAGGTCTTGCTCTTTTATCCTCTTTTCAATGTTTAATTTAAAAACTAAGTTATTTGGAACAAAGCAGTAGGCATCTGGTTTAAATTAGAAGGGATAGCCAGCACACTTACTTAGTGATAATGGAATATAAATCGTTTGAATAAAACCATAAAAAAAACAAGCTCTCACTGTCACAGACAGCTTCTTCAGGTCAAGAAAATAGACTATAGTAATCGTAAGGTATATAACAGTATTATAAAACATCTCAGGGGAAATAACCATAACTATTTATTTTCACTCTTCATAGTTTGAAACAAAGAATAAATTGGTCACTTTGATAATGAAGAATGTCCATGTCTTAATGTAATATACATTGAAATATAAAACAAAATTGCTCTTAACATGATCAACCAAACTTATAGCTTCACCGAAAAAAGTGATTGCAAGATTGACTGCCAACAGCTAATTGTTTTTCAGCTATGATTTCACTGTAATCCAAGTGCTGTTATCTATACTGCCTTACAGTCCAACCAAGAACATCATTCTTTCATCCTGAAAAAGCTGTCTGATAGTGAAAGCATGTGTTTTTATAGTGTAATATCTAAACAGTTTCTCTTTCACCAACACAAAGGTAAGTTTGTTGGCTATCCCTCCTAATTTAAACCAAAACTTTCTTTAACGTAAGAATTTTCATATTACAGTTTATACTAGAATTAATATAGAACAAGGTGCTAATCCGACACCTTAGCTCAGTCAGCAGCGTGTCTGCCAACTGAGTTAAGGGTCACGGGTTCGATTCCTGGCATGGTCGAAAATTTATCATTGGTGAAATATGGGTTTACCCTTTCACATTGATAAATTAACGGCCGGGGACTGGATGCTGTACCTGTTCTAGTCTAAAGTTATATTGTAAGGCATATGAAGCTACAACAGGCCTAGCAAGCCGGTAGTGGAAAAATATATGGCTTGAATAAAAACTGACCCAAGGCACAGGCTGCAAACAGTAATGGATGTAAAATTCTCTGAAACTTTTACGTTTTATGAAATACAGTAGAGGTTAATACAATTTTGACTACAAAGCTCCATACTACTTGAAGACATTAAACCTTTTACATTTTTCATTTAACCACACCTTATCAAATATTTTGAGTTAAAGTTAATTTTTCTAGACTCAGATACATTAGTTTTTTTTTTAGCACTGCATCTTACTACCTGTTCAGACTACACACACATTATGTATTAATTACACTACTGAGCTGTGGATGAGGAAGGTTGAATTTAGAGGAAGTACACACCTATTTGTGTGGAGGGAGAGTGGAAAACCAGTTTGGAAAAACCAGTCTCGGTATACCTAACCAGGATTATAACCCCGATCTCCCCGTCATCAACACTAGTCTAAGACCACACGACCACCAAAGCATGTAATATTAGTCTTAAATTTGTCATAAGTTTCATTTTCCTAAAAAAAAAAACCAAATGCATTTGGCTACATTACAAAGTTAAACATTCAGTACGTACATTAAAATACACTAGTATGACAAAATCCAAGAAACAAAAATGAAAGCATGCAATGGGGGAAAAAAAAATCTAAAACTTTAAAATTAGCTTTAACTTTTTGAGCGTGACTTTGTAGACACTTCACTTTCTTTTGACATGTGATTCAATTGTCAATAATAAAGTTTTAAATACTGATAATCCTTTGTGGCAGGCGTATTGAGGGTGTTTTTCCACTTTCCCTCCATGCAAATCCAGGTACAATTCCTCTAAATTCAACCTTCCCTCTAACACATGAAC
The DNA here is from genome assembly GCA_902155825.1 of Timema genevievae. NCBI lineage: Eukaryota > Metazoa > Arthropoda > Insecta > Phasmatodea > Timematidae > Timema > Timema genevievae. The sequence continues at coordinate 248,464 of CABFWO010000583.1, read as the reverse complement.
GTGATTAATACAGGTGCGTGTAGCCCAAACGGGTAGTAAAACATTGTGCTAAAATATATCCTGTTTTTCAGAAAATATTCACATATTTGCTATATAACGCTTTTAAATGTTTACTCACTATTAATTAAATTTATTTATTATATCCTGATCATGTTAGTTATAATCCTTTGTTGCTTCACTTTTTTTTTATACCTGTATTTTTGTATATCTGTTTTATTCCTGTAATCCGATACACGGTTTATAGACGACTCCACTTTGTTCTGTTTAACTGGATGTTTATGTATTGCCAGACGTGTCTACCACGAGGTTTACTCAAACACAAACTTGCCACACTACAGCAACAGCACGAGCAGTAATGGCTACCAAACCCCGCCGCCCGTCCCTCCGCACCCTCCTCCTCCCATCACTTCAGCCCAGCAGTTCTACCACCACGTGCCCCCGCCGCCTGCCCCGATATTCTACGGGTACCCCATCTACGGGCAGCAACAGCAGCAGGCTCCGCAGCAACCTCGACGCAGTGATGGGCATGACCAGTCCGTGTACACCGGAGGAGGGAATAACAATCACAACAAGAGACGTTACCAGTCGGGTCGCTTCTCTCCGCCCATGCTTTACAAGTACGGTGAAACTGTCATTACAGCCTAGTAGAGTTGGGTTGAATCCACTATTTAACGAATCTGAATCTCTAACCAAATTTGAATTTTGGAAAAAATTTTGATCATAAGTGGAAATAAGTGGAATAGAATAATATATAATACAAATAGTAACTAAATGTTAACATTCCTTCTTATTCATTATAACATTCATGCACTTAGTTAAGTGCTAAATTACTGGTCTGGGGCCTGGTTGTTAAGTTCATTCTATAATTAAAACTGGTTCTTAACTACCAATAATCAGTATTAAAGCCCTGAAACAAATTTAACTTGAAAGATTAAAAAAATCTTTTTCAAGGATTTGCGTTTTGGATCTGCTATTTTCTTGTATCTTGAATACCCTTAAGGATTCAAGGTATTTGACAAATTTGAGGGCCCCATCCATACAACCTAGCACTAGAGATGTGCAAAGCTTCAAAACTTTCTACTTCACTCTGAGAAAAAAATGTCGACCTTAACAACTGAAATAAATTATTTAGGACAAAAATATACATTCAGGTTCAATTTTTTAATAATTATTTTCAACTTTTCACACTTTTTTTTTAACTTGAGAGGGTTACACCTTACCTTAATGGGTTACACTATGGTTCACCATATTAGGTAGGGCCGTATTGTAGTCGTTTAAGGTAAGGGTGCTATTTTTCAAGGTAAATGTAATGTAAATTTTAAATTAATCATTACATAACACAACAGTATAAATTAATTGAATGGCATTTTGCAAAGCTTTACAACTTCGACTTGGCTTTGAAACAAATATTAACCTCGACTTTGCTTCGAAAACAATTCTGGCTTTGACAATTACAAAGCTTCGCAAATAAAAATATTGACAGCTGAAATACTAAATTTATTGCCATTCTGAGCTGTAATATTAACGTGATTAATAAGCGCAAAACAAAATATTACAAACAACAATAGTGCAAGGAAAAACATATTAAAGTAATTTTATTGATTAAAGTTATATAAATAACAACTTTTTTTTTGTCAAGAAAAAAATGACAAAAATATTTGGCTTCGATTTGAGTTTGCTACGAATTGAAAAAAATTGACTTTCCTGAAATTAAATATTGACTAAACATTCTGTATAACCAGTGCTATTTTATCTCGCTAACAAAACTAATTGGTTGAAAAATAACTTTTTATATGTATAATTTAATGTCTTGTTTGATCTTTTGTTTACTTAGGAATCGTATGCAGGAGATGAAGGAACCACCTAAAGAGCTTTTGACAGGAGGTGAATGGGACAATGTAAGGGTGCCAACTTGATATCCTTAATACTTGTTACAGAGCACATGGAAATAATCAGGGCTGGCTGATCAGCTACATTTGGTTTATTTTATTTTAAATATTACAAAAATAATTTGCAGTATTGATATTTAAAAAAAAGTGTTCATGTGGGTCATTTATTATTTGCCTTACTCCATTTTAAAGATAATTAGTTTCATTCAGATTGACTCCTCTTTTCGTTTAATATTAAAAAAAAAGTGATTAATTCAGATCAAAAAATTAAAAGAAAAAAGCTACAAGCCAAACTTATGGTGTTTGTCTTCTACCCTTTGAACATTATTATAGTGTATTTGTGTGGTTCATAATCACAACACTGTAGTTTTAAAACTCTTTTTAAAAACTGACAGGTTTTATTAATACTTGATGCTACTAAAACATTATTATAGTTTATTTGTTTGGGTCGTAATCACAAGACTAAATATTTTCAAACTCTCTTTTTAAAAAAAGGTAGATTTTATTTATAGATTTTCAAACTATCTTTTTAAAAAAAGGCATATTTTATTAATGTTTGGTGCTACTAAAAAATTATAAATTATTGAGTCACGTTGGTTAATGTTTTTATATCTCAGATATTAGTATTACACTATAAACTTTAAATAAGATTAAAGGTATTTAAAAACAACAATAAATAATGCCAAATTATTGTGGTCCAATTAAAAAAAAAATATCATTTGCACATTTAGCTATTTGATACATTATTGATAGTTAGTATTTTTTGTTCAATCCGACACCTAAACTCAGTATGTATAGTGAGCAAAGAGTTTTTGGTTCGATTCCCGTTATGGCCGTATAACTCATCATTGGTGAAATGTGGGTTTACCCTTTCACAGTGATGAATTAACGGCCGTGGACTAGATATTGTCTTGACTTGTATTAGTCTTAAGTTGGATTATAAGGCATATGAAGCTACGACAGGCCTAGCAAGCCGGTAGTGGGAAATATATGGCTTGAATAAAAAACTGACCCAGGTCACAGGCTGGAAATACTGATGGCTGTAAAGTAAAAGTATTTTTTTCCATAATTTCAACATCGAGTATTTAAACAACTTTACAAAAAGTACTAGTTTTTCTTTTCAGCATTTATTGACATTATTGTAACTTGATTTTCCCAATCACATATTATATAAAGGATAAAATCATTATTTACTTAATAAATTTGAAAATTTTTCCTTTGTATGTTTAAATAAATTTTTTTCTTAACTAAATTACCTTTCAAAAGGTTTCACACACTCCTTTCACGCAAATGCGGGTAGATTACTTCTAAAATTCTTCCTTCCTCATCCCTACCCCATCAGAGTAATTAGATTAAACATATAATTACCAAACCTATAATTATGAAAATTTTGGGGTACATTAGTCCCCTTTTTGATTAGAGTACTTGTCATATGTGCAGATAACCTGGACAGGTAGTAAGATCTACTAATGACAATAAAATTCAAATGCACTTTTGCTTATAGCACTTTAACATAGCTGATACTAAATAAGATATGTTTCTATCTATTTAGACAAACCTTGACAGAAAACATCAAAACTGTGAAACAGTTCTAATTTTATATGCATATGTACCTTGCCTGTGAACTTTGAATTATATTTTATTTTGTAGCATCGTATCTTACCACCCATTCGAGATGCATGCATATGTACTAATTATACTTTTGTGATAGAAATGAGAAAGGATTAATTTAGAGGAAGTGTACCCACACTAGAGTGGAGAAACCCACCCTCAGTACACCCTAACAGGACTTGAACCTCGATCTTTCCATCATTGGCACTCCAGTTCATGCCTTAGACCATTTGGCCATCGAAGTGGGTAGCTTTGAAATTAAAATGAGAAAACCCCAAAAGTTCTTAGATCTACTCTTTTGTTATTTTATTTTGCAAGGCTTACATTTGTTTTGAATGATTTTATGTGAGAGAAAAATAATTATTTATTATAGTAACTAAGTACTCCAAAGTTTGATATTAAATTTATCATATTTAATTAGACAATCTTGTATAATAATCACAGAAATATACATAGTTATAAATAAAAAAATATTCCCTTTATTTAAGTAAATGTATTGAAAACTCGCACCACAAACATGTAATTTTATCATTAGAGTTTAAATACTTTTTTAGAAGAATCCTTAAACACCTACTACTAAATTTTCTTCTATTTTAAATGATTTATCATTCTTTCAGTTATCTCGAGGAATTTGGAAGAAATTTACGGATAATCAACAGTCGAATGAGACATTCAAGAAAAAAATGATGCTTTGGAGAAGTCTCTTGTTCATTGTTAAGGTAAAGATGAATAATGTGGCTTGAAGTATATAATATTGAACCGATCTTTTCGGGTATTATGCACTCATTAGATTTAAGATGTGTCATATCATTCTTTATAAATTTCCTTTTCCTCCCTTTTGTTTTTTGGTTTCCTCTTTTAGGAAGTTTTATTGCACGTTTTCACATTCCCTCCTGATGAGTTTTGATAGAATAGAATCTAGGTCGAGAGCTTGAATGGTAACAATCAATTTTCTCGAAGAGGCAGTCATTATCTTTTTGTTCAATGGCAGCAGTGTAAAGTGTTAACTGTGTTCTTCTTTTATATATAAAAGCCATATTGTGTTCGTTCATTTTATATGTTTCTATCATATTTTCCTGTACCTTCTTCTAAATATAATAGATAAACTATTAGTAGGGACATGCAAAATTTGCATTTGTGATAAAACAAATTTTTACATGAATTCTACTGTTTTCACGCGGTAAGGTGTATTAGGGCTCTAAAACAAATTCAAAACAAGATAACATATTTTCATTTTATTAATCTCAAATTCGATATGTTCTTTAATATCTGGAGTGATTAGAGAAGTGATTCTTATTATGGGGTGCAATTTGAATATATAGGGTGACATTTTGAAAATAGTACAGTAAGAAAATCTTTCATTTTTCATCATGAATTTTCCATCTTGGCAAACTCGGCCATTGCTAGTGGACCTATCTAAAGTGAGCATGAAATAGCAAGAAGAATTGTCGGAAATTCAAAACGATGAGTCTGTGAAAACTATAGTCAACGTAAAAGCAACTATGATGTGGCTCTATGATGAGACAGACCAAATATCCAAATTCAACTGGTTTGGCAAGAGAGCTACTGTTACCGTTCCCATCTTCATATTTGATGGGATCTGGTTTTAGTGCTGTAAGTGACTTACTACATAAAAAAAGAAACCGACTGGATATTACAAAACAAGGGGATTTAAGACTGAAGCTAACTAAATTTGTGCCTGAAATCAAAACCATTTGTAGTTAACACCAAGCTCAAGGATCTCACTAACTTATAATCAAACTTGATGGATTTTTCCTTTAGTTTAATGAGCCAGGGCTGCTAGGCCTATAAAGACTAATTTAAATTTACCGTGTTAATACCTAATATTCTAAATTTAAAGTGGTATTATTGATTGAACTAATATTTTTTTTGTTAAATTGTAAATTTTACTATAACCTTGCAACATCGTATTTATTTTTTTATTTATGAAGGTGGTGGGGGCATCACATTTTTTTAAGTATCAAGGCGAGGCATGGGGCAAAAAAAGGCCAAGAACTACTGTATTAGAGGGTTGCATTCCTACTACTTTAAACCATAACTATAAAAGTGTAATTTTTTATGTCTTTTTTTTTTTACCAGAGTGCATATCCTCGATATGGCCTGTACCTGGTTGGCTCAACGATAAGTGGTTTTGGCAGTGACAATAGTGATGTAGACATGTGCTTGTTGGTACGACACACAGAGATGGATCAACGCAGCGAAGCAGTTGGTCATTTAGAAGAACTACTCATGTGCTTGAGGCGCTGTGGTGAGTAAACATTTTTTTCTAATTTTTTATTTTAGCAGCATCCACAACCATTGTATTAATATTTTTGCTAGCGTCTTGGTACCTGTTTGAGATTTACACATCAAATATGCTTACGGGATAGGGATGAAGAAAGGTAGAATTACAAAAGATGTGTTTCCACATTTGTCTGCAGGGAGAGTGAGAAACCGTTAAGGGAAAATTACCCTTTTTTACACTAGAACAAGATTTTAAACCCTGGTATCCAGATCTCGAGATAAGAGGCTACGTGACTTCATTGAAAGAATTGCCATATTCATAAATCAATCTTGGGACAGTATTGCTCTCAGATATGACTGAGTTTTAATTTGCTCAAGGATCGTTTGCGCAGACACTTACATTAATTTTAATCATAATTTTTTTACTTTCACTACTGAGCATAAATAAATTTAGGATGATGTCGAGTTCTGAAAAGATGAAACTTAGGTCAAGGGATTGGGAGGAAACAATTGAATTTCTTCAAAAGGCAGAATTATCACTTTGTCCCATGGCGGCAATGTATTATGTGTGCTGTGTTTCTCTTTTCATTTAAAATGCACATCACAACTTTTTAAAAGAGGAAACAAAAAAAGAAAATTGTAAGGCATGACAACATATAAATATAGGAACATGTAAAAGGGATGATTATCATAAAGAACAAATAAAGGATTGGATCTAATTATCTGAAACCTATAACTTGGCTAATTTCTTTGCAAGAACAAACTGACCTTAATTCTGATTTTGTTCACATAAATTCTTAAGCTCCTTACAATGAATATAAATAGTACACTATGAAGGTATGACTTTGAAAAGACCTTGGTAATGATATTTATGAATGTGGAGAAAACATGTTATAGTGTGGATAGAAATAAAAGTTCGGAAAGCAATGGAGGTGGCTGAAATGGAAAGAGGAGTTGTATTAAGAGCGAAAATCATGTAAGAGGATAATATTAGTTGTATTAAGACACAGAGGGGAAGGACAAAGTAACTCCAAATAAGAAATGGAGGGAAGCAAGGTAGTGCTCTCTCAACACTACTATTTGTAATGGTAATGGAAATGGCATGAATAGAGTGGCAGGAAAACTTGGCGAGGAAAGAATTAAAGCCTTGATGTTTGCTCATGACTTGATAATATGGGGGGAGAAGGAAGAGGAAATACAGGAACACATGGAATGGAATGAGGAAGTGAAAAAGTGCGGAATGAAATTTAGCATGGCGAAGTGTGAAGTGATGGTAATGACAAGGAAGAGGATAAAGCGTAGTAAAGCTATAAATTTGGAGTTGGGGAAAGCATTATTGAAGCAAAAGGGAGGATATAATGAGAAGAGGACAGCAGGGAGAGAAGAGAAGTGCCCTTGAAGTGTAAGGAAGTGTTGTACAAAGCGTACTTTGTAGCTATTTTCACAAATATATACTTTGAATGTAAGAGAGACTAGGAAAATAAAGTTTATGGGAATGAAGTTTGTGAGGAGCATATTAGCTGTCATGAGGAGAAACAGGATAAGGAACTAAGCTATTCAAGAAAGAGTGGGAGTGGAGGTAGTACATGAGATAGCAGAGGAAGGAAGACTGAGATGGTATTGATTTGTAATGAGGATGGAAAAGGAGAGGATGCCAAAGAAAATGATGAAAATGAAGTATGTAGGAAAATGACTTCAAGGGAGGTCAAGAAAGAGGCAGGAGAAGAATGGAAGAAATTAAAGGATTAATAATAGTGTAAGGATAAAGGAAGATGGAGGCATTTTACTAAACTGACCCGGCCACAGGCTGGAAACAGTTGGTGATTATGACGATCTCAAGGCCAAACCTAACTAACCGTTCTAGTTGGCTCTTTTTTCTATCACTTTCTTTACATTGTTTAAAATTAAAAGAAGAATCCAGTTCACACTTTATATTGTTGCCATTGGACAAAGAGGTAATGCCTCTCTCTTGAAGAAAATTTATCATTGCTACTCATTCCCCTGACCTAGGTTTCATTCTATCGGAACGCATCAGGGAGGAGTGTGAAATGCGCAACACAACTTCCTAAAAGAGGAAACAAAAAAAAAAAAACAATAGGGAGAAAAAAGGAAATTGGTAAAGGACGATAGAATAAAATACCCCAAAATGCAAAAAGAGGTTTTTCTTATAAAGAGCTGTGTCCGTTTACATTTTGGAGTTCATTAAGCAACTATTTGTTTTTGTTCTTGCTTAAATACTATAGTCCTATAGCTAGTCATTGCTTGTCTAATTTTGTTTACAGCAAAGATTTGTAAATATATTTAGGTTAAAGAAGGTTCAACTGTATATTTATCTAGGTAAAATGACGAAGCACATTCCCCACCCCCACCCCATGTACATGAGTCATTATCATAGTTATCAAACACTTCTTGTTATGATTTTTTTCCATTATGTTTGATTTAGATTTTGTGACACAACCCGAGCTAATTCAAGCCAAAGTGCCTATCCTAAAGTTCCGAGATCATCGGCGAGGGCTGGATGTCGACCTCAACTGTAACAATTCAGTTGGAATACGTAACACACATCTTTTGCACTGTTATGCCCAGCGTGAGTGAGGTTTTACTTCTCAATAGGTTAGGTATTTTGTTTAAAAGTTAAAATAATAAATCTATCTGCTATATAAAATTGATTTGAAGGTGATATTAAATGTCTATCTCATAGCCTTTTAACCGGGGTATTAGATACAATTTAATACTCGAACCAGAAAACTTATCGAAGTGTGAATATCTACATTATTCTCTTGACAACAGCAAAATCTACCATTTAAAATAATCAATTTTTTAATTTGTGTTTTTGTATGTTTTAAAATATGTCAACATGATTTTACTGGTCTAAATTCCACTGTTTTATAAGTGGAATACAGAAAACCACTCCACAGTGTAACATCTGGTTAAAGCTATATTACTCACTTAGATTAGGTTTTACCCCTGGGGTGAGGCAGGCTCTTATCCAGATTATAAAAGTAATATATTTAAGCCTGTATGAATCAAAGATTTTCGATTTCAAATCTTGGCTAACTGACTTGAATTTGAATCTAATCTCATGCCTAAAAAAAATATGGTAAAATATTTTATTTTAAAAATAAGTTCAAATCAAATAATTTACTTGCTATGATAGTGTTTTAATTCAAATTTATGTTGAATATTCTCTTATGCTAAGTTTTTGAATCCAATTCAATAATAAAATATTTCAAAAAATTGTTGATAATCACTTAATAAAGATTTGTTTCACTAAAAAAAAATTGTTATTAATAGCCCTAACTTTAAAAGGTGAAACATCAATTAATATATATCACACCACTTTTTAATCATAGTGAAAATATTGATAAATATTTACAAAAAGGTGTGCCTAGTGTACCGACCCCAGCTATACACATTTTAATTATAGTTGAAAAATGACACCTAGACACAAGAATCAAACCTGAGTTTATATTTAATTAAATAAAAGATTTTAGTTGACCTCAATGGTCTTGGGGTTAAGTGTTTACATCAGGACACGTTTATTGTGGGTTCAAGCCCAGCAGGGGTAGACCTATTTTTCTTGATCAATAAAAATCTGTAGTACAACTTCCTTCGGTGGGTAAGTAAAGCCGTCTGTCCTATGTTGATTTTGGCATGTAAAAGAACCCTGGAAGGTATGTGAAAATACCCTTCCCGGCAAAGTTGGTAGGCCCTTTCGCTCTCGCTCATAGAAATTCTCGTGTACTGACATAGTTAATCATTTCAGAAAGTGCACGTTAACTACCCCAAATAAATTACAAATTAAAGATGCACTCCTATAAAGAACTGTATCTGCACCAAATATAATTCTTATCAATTTTGTACATCACAAACCATGAACAGTTAAATCCTACTTGAATGAACCTATAAACGCTTACCCTGAGTTGCTGACGGCTTTGTTTCAAGTTTATATTTTTTTCTACATTATAATTTAACTCTGTCTTTGAGAATATTTAATATATTTGATTCAAGTTCGCACACCCTTTATAAGTGACATAGCCCTATATAGCTCTTTAATATATTTATATTATATATACATACACACACACACACCTATGAAAATAGATTTTTTTAAACTTAGACCTGATGGTTTGATTATATTTGTAAGCAGTGGACTGGAGGGTGCGGCCGCTCGTGTTGGTTGTTAAATTATGGGCACACCGGCACAACATCAACGATGCCAAGAACATGACCATCTCTAGCTACTCTTTGGTGCTCATGGTCATACATTTCTTACAATGTGAGTGTAACTTATCTCCGTTTGGAAAAAAGCCACTGAGATTTTTTAATTACAATTAACAATTTTAATTAGAAACACCCACTTCTGTGATAGTGGTCTAAGGTGTCACTTTTGTAATAGACTGGACTGCTGATGACTAGGAGATCAAGGTTTCGAAACCCAGTCAGATGTACAGAGCATGGCTCTTGAGTAGGGATGTGAAAAAAAGTATCGATACTTTACTAATATTGATATTTACCTTTCGATAATAGTATTTTTTACTCGATAATTTTACTGAAACTAGTACTCTCACTCGGGTATCGGATTGGTATCGAAAGAAACAACTTTTTTGCTATATTCACTAATGCTGAGATTAAATGTTTACTAGGGTGGACTGTGGAGGAAGAACAAACGACACTATTTCTCAATTCTCACTCATTTTCTGCAACTCTACCATTCAATCTCATTTTAGCTCATCATAATTCATAGCTGTTCTTTCATCTTTGTTTATCAATACATCCTGTTGCCTGACCGTGCGACGGGGCAAGTGGTGGGTGACCAGTCTACTACACTTTCCTTTATCATTGAGCACGGTCATCAGGAACTAAACAAAATAAGCTTTGTAGAGCTAAATGAACTCAGTTAACTCAAAAGGTGCCCCAACCAGACGAAACAGAAAAGTTAATGTGCGTTTAAATATTTTTTTATCCGATACTTTAATGAGCACAGTATCGATACTTTTCTTTTGATACCACATCCCTACTCTGGAGTTTTTATGACAAGCCTTCGATTCTGACTCCTCATAAAATGGCTAAAGTATATTAATTAATAATAACAAACTTTAAGCAGTAAAATTCTCAAGTACAGATGACTTTATGGGTAGTTTATTTGGCAACGTGAATATATATTTGAGTAAATTTGTCATTCATAACTACAAGTATTGGTCCTAAAGAATTAAAAAAGAATAAAATTAAATATTTAATATGATATAATAAATATAGTCCAGAGGTAGGCAACATATTTTTCAATGTAGCCACAGGTGTGGTGAATTAGAAGTGAAATTCGCCACATTATGTAAAAAAAAATCAAGTTGCTCAATTGAACATTCAAAACAACACACACACTGTTTGAACAAGTTTATTCAAAACATGTACACTTTGGGCCAGTTTCATAGTCAGATTTAGTACGCCTAAAGTGCGAGTCGATACTAAATACAGGATGACACCTACCTAGACCAAAATGGAATGGGCCAGTTTCGCATATGAAACTGGCCCATTCCATTCAATTTCAGGTAGGTGACGTCTTGTATTTAGTATAGCGCCGCACTCTAGGCATACTAAATCTGACCATGAAACTGGCCCTTAGACTACTCATTTACAATGGCCTCAGACGTAAATTGTTCAGATTGAAAATATAAGACTATTTAATGCAAAATTTGACACCACTTTTGTCTGAAGGCAGAGATGAAAGGAAGTGGAGGAGAGTATTGGATGGCAGTTTTGAGTCATTGACTTGTTTTTGTTAAGTTTTTATTTTGAAATCGGAGTCCGAGTTGATACATATTTACCGATTCTAACTCCAACTCTACTCAAAATTGCTTACAACTCAAGAATCCACAGCTCTAGTACTGAGGGTGATTTTGCATTAAAGTGGTTTTTTTTTTCTCTCCCACTGGGACTTGTTTGGGCTGCCTGGCTAAACAGGCCCAAAGTATGCTGCACGGAAAGAAAACCTATATTTTAAGTATGAAACCCCCTTTTTTTTCTTCTCTTGGTCCTATATAGGAACATAAATACTTGTCATTTAATACTTTCCACAAACATTTTTTTCAAATTTAATTTCATCTTTTACAAGCTGTAATTTTACTGGGGCCGTGTAAAGATTTGTTGTTTTTGACTTTACTTCACGGTAAAAAAAAATCTGATTGACAATAAGGAATTAACTTTTCACATAACATATAGTATATACTCAATTATGTACCACGAAAGCTAAACATAATTTTAACTAACTTTTTTTTTATCAAGTATTAAGTTTTAGAAAATGTTATTAGTAAGCGTTCAATAAGGATCATTTAATTTCTTACATTAATTTTAAAATTTAAATTAAATATGAATAAAATACATTATAGAGGTCCCATGTTGATTATGACACGTAAACGGTCCCTGGAAGGTATATTTGAGACCTTTCCGGTGAAATTTATTTGCTCTTTTTTGCTCACGCGTTTAAGTTCAGTGTGGTAGTAAGGGGAAACTACCACACTTTCAGGGATTCCCTAGTAGGTGTGTTTTCTCCAGGATGATATGGCCAGGCGATACCAACCAGCCCAAGTATCGGGTCCATGTGCTGCTCCGTATGGAGATCAGGACCAACCTCTGGTTGTAGACCCACTTGATAAAATAAACAGAAGTGTTTTAAAACTCGTAACCTGTTAGATAGTTAGCCTCACTTATATGAGCATGTTTTATATTATTTAGGTGGTGTATCTCCAGCGGTGTTGCCGTGTCTTCACGACATGTATCAGGGGAAGTTCTCTCCACAATCAGATGTCCAGCACATAGATGTGCATGAAGTTATTCCTATTTTCCAGTCCGAGAACAAACAAACGCTTGGTGAACTCCTATTAGCATTCTTGCGCTACTTCGTCGAGTTTGAGTGAGTAGAGATGATTGATGCTTGTTTGCAAAATAACATTTTCTTGGGTGAACGCATGGTCTAAGGCATCATTCTTGCAATAGACTTGACTGCCGATGATGGGGATATCGGGATTTGAATCTTGGTCAAGTGTACTGAGGGGGTTTTGCCCTAAATGGCTTTCCACTCTACCTCCACACAAATGCTGGTATAATTCCTCTAAATTCAACCTTCCTCATCCTTAGCCTAGTTAATACATAGGAGATTATAACAAAAATAGTAGTAATCACGATGCTAAAAAAAAAACCACATTATTCATGATCCACTGTTCCATGTAACCAGTTGTTACTCAGAAATTTTGGGATCACTTACTTGGATACCATATTGTAATCAAAGTATGCTGGAACTCATTATCATCCGTTTCTAAACTGTGGCAGTGTCAGTTTATTAAAATGCCTCCATCTTCCTCTATTCTTCCACCATTATTCTCCTCTCACTTATACACACATACTTCATTTCCATAATTTTCTTTGGCATTCTCTTTTTCGCCATCCTCATTACATGGCCATACCGGCTCAGTCTTGCTTCCTCTACTATCTCGTGTACTTCCTGTACCCCCTACTTTTTTCTGGATAGCTTCAGTTCTAGTCTTGTTTCTCCTGGTGACAGCTATCATGCTCCTCATACAAACAAACAAATAAACAAACAAAACAAAATAGTTTTTCAAATTATTCATGGGTAAAATGGTAATAGGCCAAATCTTGTGTATGCAATAGATTTTTTTATATAAATGTGTGTTTTCAGTTTCAGCCAATATGCTTTATCTGTGAGGCTGGCAGCTCGTATACCTATCGAGGAATGTCGTCGAGCCAGAGCCTACAAGAATGACCCTCACCAGTGGAAGTACCTATGCATAGAGGGTGAGTGGTTTCTTTCAACTACTTTTTGAATCATAATCTTTTTACTAAATTAAATCTCTACCGATTTATTTATGGTTAAAATTAAGAGAAATAGCCATCACAATAAGTCTTTGTATCTCTTTTTGTAAACTTCTTAAACAACACATTTTGTAGTAGTCTGTAGTGTTCTAATAAACCCTGAAAACTAAAGCCGTCTATAAATTACGAATCCACACATATTTTTCGCCACTTCCCCTATCCTCTGCCACAACCCATCCTGACAGTAATCACACAGTACGCCACAGGAGGCGACAATATCAAAATATTTTTAAAGTTCATTGTAGCATTTTAAAAAGTATTTTACACATACGTAATTATGCAAAATTGTATCTTATTTTGAAATTGACAACTTTGCCTTTTAAATGGAGATGATGGTCAAGCAGATCGATTTTGATTAGAATGAATGATATAAAAACTATGCATACTTTTATTAAGTGGCAGACATCATCTTTATTTGTTTTTCTTGCATGATATTACCATAAAAAAAATAACAGCGTTATTACAATTTTTTTTCTTCATAATTAATCAGAGTTCTCACACTAGAAAATCTCTTTCCCTCAACCAAAGATTAAATGCTAAAAAAGTAAATTATGTGTTTTATTATTACAGTCATATTGTGATCAAAGGCACATATTTTAAGAATTAGAAATTTACCTGTAATTTTTTTTAATACATAGCTATATTCCACTTAAATTTGAGTTGTTTTTGTTTAACATTTTTAACCAAAATAGGCATTTTGCTTACTGAGTTTTAATAACAAAATACAACTTTTTATTTAGTTGAAATCTAATAATTTTTTGTATTACAATCAAAAAGATAACTCAAATATGTAATTATGAAGGCCTTAACTTGAAATCTTAATTTTAAACGGCTACCATAATTATATAGACTTGTGTTATTGGGAATATACAAAATGACCAAAGAGGACAAAATTATATTAAAATAATTAATTTACCCAGAAAAAAAATGTTTCTTTGTATTTTTTTGGTACAATACTTACTCTATGACATTAGGAACTCAAACTTTAATTGCCGCACTTATAAAAGTACGCCACCAATATCTCTCTTGACCTAGTTTTATCCAGTCCACCTCATTTTACCCCATTTCTAACAAATCCATTCTAATGTTATCCTCCCATCTGGGTCTAGGTCTTCCCAATGGGTTTGTCATTCAGTACGCTGAACAAGGTTCTAGAATCTCCCATTTTTGTTGCATGTCCTGCTCACTGTAATCTATGAGATATGATTATCCCAAATACCTTTCTAAGCACTTTGTTTTCAAACACCCTAATTTTTTTCTCGTCATGTAAGGTAAGATACCACGTTTCAAACCCATGGAGTTTTACATTCTTTGACAGCAGGCATGAAGTCAACAACTTACTGACCAAGTAATAGCATGCGTTTCCCAAATGTATTCTTATCCTAATTTCCAATCTAATATTGTTATAGGTAGTTAAAAATTTTCCTGACTACCTATTTAAGTCCATAACCATGTCAAATGATATATTGCTCAAAGAAATATCTAAATTATTGACCCTAATCTGTGTTCTCTGTGTGATCATGTACTTGGTATTTTCAGTGTTCACTTCTAAACTTATTTCTTACTAGTCTCCAAAATCTAATTTCTGCTTTTCTTAAAACTTTTTCCTTACTATTGTCCAACAAATTTAAATTATCTGCTCATCCTAAAGCCCGCCGCACATTAGACGCAGGGCAGGCACAGCAGAGGGGCAAACGAGGAAGAGGAAAATCTGTAATACACGTGTTCTGATGGGTTACCACACATTGAACAGAGTGCAGGTGCAGTGTAGGGATAACTCTTTCACGCCTCTTTCTGGCTGTAGTAGACATACAGTTTTCCTGTGTCCTCTGTGCCTCTGTCACATAGTTTTTGTGTATTGTGATGGGACATCTTATCAAATTATTTCAAGACCATCCAGTATTATAAGAAACAAGCAATCTAGNAAATCGTCTTTTTCCTTTTTTTACTAAGAGAGTAGAGTAAAATTAAATTATTTAATTCAGAGTCTGACTGTGAATCCAAATTTATCAGAAGTTCCTCAAATTCACACACCATATCATATATTTTACCACTGGGTGAAAGCTCCTTCACTTCAAATCTGCGGTGCTTCTTATAAACCTCTTCCTGTGCTATGCCTTTGCTGCGCCTGCCCAGCATCCAATGTGTGACAGGCTTAATAGCAGTTTAATGTCGAACCTTCCCTACTCTCTTCCATTACCCTAATAGCGTAATCAAAGGTTAGATTAAAAAGTAATGAGGAAAGTACATCTCCTTGTTTCAACCCATCATGTATTTCAAAAGTGTCAAATGACATACAACCTGTACCCTGCCCCGTGTATCAATCAAAAATACCTCAAACAAGTTAACAAGTGTTTTATGTATCTCAAACATAACTAAAATTTCATATAATTTGTTTCTTTTGACTGAATCATAGGCCTTTTTAAAAGCTATATATAATTGATGTAGTGTCACAATGTGTTCTCACTTTTTTTTGCTCTAATAGTAAATATTGGCTTCATTGTTGATCTATGTCATTGAAATCCACACTGATGATCCTCAATTACTTTCTCTGCATATGGCGTCAATCTCATTAAAATTATGCAGTAATTATGACATAATATATATGAAAATAAAATATTATTTGTCAGGTGCCAAGCATTTAATAACTATATTTAGTATATAATAGAATTGTACATTTTTAAATATTTGAGGTTTTGAATTTAGATTTGAGGTTCGAAAGGAAATTTAAGATTCGAATTCGAGAAATATAGGATTTGACTCATCTCTAGTAGAAAATTAAACTTAAAGTTTCTACTTAAGCAATATTTAATTTATTTTGTACAAAGGAGGTTTTTCATGTACAAACTAAAACCGCAAAAGTTTAGACCTTAACTTAACTCACATTTCCTTCCCATCTTTAACTAGGTTAACTATTACTACGTCGCAAAAATCTTGAAACCTTATTGGTAGGTAATTTCAACAGTGCAGCGCTACCCCCAGTGAATTGGTCTGGCTATCCCTCTTACTACTAACTTGATCTATTCCCATCAACAAATTTAAAACTGATGATTTCCTAGTGGAAATTTGCCAACCAATTTAGCTAAACATGCGCTGTTTATAGGGGTCTTTGAAGCCTTAATAAGGTTTTAAACCATTGTAAATTCCACATTGTGCCTAAAATATGTTAATATATTTTTATATCTCTATAAGGAAAACCTCTTTTCGCTTTATGAGGTAATTATATTATGTTTAGGAAAAGGTAGGAAAAGGAAATTTGTAAAGAATTATAGGCTCCCGGCCGTTAATTTATCACTGTGAAAGGTGAAACCCACATTTACTCTGCTAAAAAAATTATAAATTTTTCAACCTTGCTGGGAATTTAACCCGGAATCCTTTGCTCAGTAGACAAACATTCTACTAACTGAGCTAACGTTTCGGATTCTTCTATCCTCCTCTCAATGTTTAATTTAAATACCATAAGAAGTAATTTTAATAAAGATAAATGGAAATATACTGGAGTTATTAATGGAAGAGAGGTGTAATGTTAATAAGTATTGTACAAAGGACAAGGCTCTTTGTAGGATTACTCACGTTTGATTTAAAACCTCTAAAAACCAAGTCAAAACCCACATTCTGTGATCATGTCATTCAGACGCTTCTCTCTTGTGTTAGACTGGATTGCCGGTGCTCGAATCTTAGTTGGGTGTACTAAGGGTGGTTTTCCATACGAGATTTCCCACACAAATGCTTGTACATTTCCTCTAAAACCCTACCTTCCTCATCCCTATTCCACTAGTTTAATTAATGCATGTTTACAACTCATACTGGTACTAAAGCATGGAAAATAAACATTTTTACTAAAATGGAGTCAAATTATTGATGTAATCAAGCGGTGCCTTAAACGCTGATCACCTGACTGTACTATAATTGGTCAGATCTTTTCAGTCTTAATAAATATTAATAAGTGACCAAAACTATTAATTTATATCAATGTGAAAACAGCGTAAAAAGTAAATAAATATGAATTGTTTAGATTATGATAAACATTGTCATTACTGTGATTGTTAATGATATAATACATTAAAAACATTGTTTACTACATTTACAATTCATCATCAGTTAATTATTGTAAATAAATTAACATTTTGACATAAAACATAAAATATACTGTACACAATTTAAAAAATTACATATTTTAAGCGAAAACTCTAATATTTTTTTTAGATTGTTTTCATCTTAAGGTAGGAATGGACAGAAGAAAACGTAGATGTTTTTAAAGTTTTTTTAGCCACACATTTTTTGGGTCAAAACAGCTCAAATAATTATCGGTAGAAAATAGTGTTTAATTATATTCACCTGGTGAGCTCAACAGTTGTTGAATATCTTTCAAGAGTTTCTTGGAATTAATGAAAACTTTTTCTCTTCATTTAAAAAGTTTCTCATCTAATGCTGCTCTGCTTATGACAGATATTCAGGAACTGTTGATATCAACATGTGAAGAAAATTTAACTAAATTTTCTTTTACTGGAGCAATATTTTATTTATTCTGGCCAAATTGGGTTTACTATGAAATATGAAAAAACATTGGTGTTTTCTTGCTTTCTCTACATCCCCACCTTAACTCATTTAATGATTTCAAGTTAAGGTTGTGCAAAACTTAATTAACCTTGATAAATAATACAAATATCTTAGTAACAATTTTTTTAAAGGGTTGTGCTTAATTTCCTTTAAACTACAGAAATGTTAGTTTTATCTTATATTATATGCAAGTTTGATGTAACATTTATAATTTTTTTATACATAAATTTCACTGAGATCTAAACTGTTTCTTTTTTCATACAGAACCATTTGATCTCACTAATACAGCACGATCCGTCTACGATCGAGATGTATTTGAAAGTGTGAAGGAGGTGTTTATGAATTCATACAACCAGCTGAAGAAAACCAAGGATATAGAAAGAATTTTTCGATTAGATGACAAAGATTGAATTTGTATCAGGAATGT
The DNA here is from genome assembly GCA_902155825.1 of Timema genevievae. NCBI lineage: Eukaryota > Metazoa > Arthropoda > Insecta > Phasmatodea > Timematidae > Timema > Timema genevievae. The sequence continues at coordinate 229,846 of CABFWO010000583.1, read as the reverse complement.
TTATGGAACTCACAAAAACTTATTTTCATTTGAATCTACCAAGAGAAAAGTGATTTTTCAAAGAGTTTTTTTTGAAGTTTTCATTTTTCCCTGTTGAGTGTCGGCCCCAGATTAATTGGACTTGGTTCAAGGATATGATGTAATTTTCTTATCAGACTGCAGATGGCCTTGTCATTGCTAGTTTTTGGTTTGTTGAGTTTTTGAAGTGTGTTGAATGGGTCAATAATAGCAGCGCTCATGCAATGCCTAATGATAACGAAACTAGTCACAACATGTATGCTGTGATCAAAGTGGACAGCTTTAAAAACTATATAAGAATGCATTTAACTTAATAATTTTTTTTCCAGCTTTTTAACTATAAAATTAAAATCAAAGGAAGTTATGGTGTTGAATTAATAGTTTTAGCATTTTTAACACTTTAAGTTCCGTTTGTTTTTTTATTGAAATGTTTTGTAGAACCTTTTTTGTGAGAAACTTATAAAAAAATATATAAAACAAAAACTTTGAGATCTCTAAATCATTTTTGGCTATCTCTAAAAAAAATTGAATTGTTTATATTATCTCTTGTTCTGTTGAATTATTGTAGTATTTAATCTCAATTATTTGTAACGAAAGATGAGTGAAATTGTTGATTGTGTGAATTGAATGAATTTGTGAGCATATGTCAAAAAAATATTATTTTTTTATCTTTTTTTCTCTTTTTTTTCCTTTTTTTTTCCTTTTTTTTTCTTTTTTACTTTTAAGAGAAAAGACATTTATTTGTTACTATTTATTTGTTTTATGGAAAATAAATATAATTTATTAAACAAAATTGTATGTGCCTGTTTCAAATCAAATTGAATGTAATAAGACTGTCTAACTCTGAACTTAATTAAGCTAATACATATATTATCTACATTGATTAGTCAGTTTACTTTGCATTCTCTTTCCTTTTCTAAGTTTTTTTGTGTGTTTTATTACATCTTTTGTTAGTCAACTTTTATATCTAAATTACTTGAAAGTGAAATAAATATCAAAACTACTTCAAATGCATCAGTTATAACAAATATGATTATGGAAGCAATAAAATACACTTAAACCCACATAAGTATGATTTGAGCCATGAGTGAAGAACATAAATATTTGTTGAACCCATATGTGATCAAACTGTGCATTCCCCCCAAATAAGTGTGGCTACTGATATGCATACACGACATATAGATGTGCATGTTTGTAATTTGTATGATTTTTTTAAAAAATGGATAGCAATCTATAAAACCATCACCAAAGACTATGGTTACCATGATCTTTTGAAAATCTTGCTTGTCGGGTATGATGTTTTATAGAAAAAGTAAACTACTATATGCAAAATAAACATTTATTTTGGCTTAAATGCCTTGGAAATCAAATGGAGAAGTAAACATTTTAGAAAATAAATTTTTGGAGTGGATTTGTTTGATGTTAGAGCGTATATTTTACTTATGACCTGTTTGATATGTAAGCTTGAAGAAATTAGACCATGACAATAGTTGATGAATTAGTAAAAATGTTCTATTATTATAATACTCTGGTGTTATTATTTTTCTATGTAAATAATACAATGTAATGCAGTTAAAAAAAAGTTTTGTGTGATATTTTTAGTATTTTCCATTTAAGTTGCCAAAGCAATCTTGTACCTCATTAAAATTATTTTTTCTTAGGCACCATTAAATTGTATTTTTGATTACTTTGATGAGCTTATTATTTTATCATCGATTTAGTTCGCAAGCTTATTTTAAACTGATAAACTATAAAGAAGAGATGTATGTTAATTGGGTGCATAGATAAATTTTGTTGATTATTTCTCTATCCAGTTTATAAAATCATGTTTATTTCAAATTTAATGGGTGGAATAATTAATATGTTCATTGTTATACATGGAATAAGGTACATGTATAATATTTTTTACTGTAAAGAATGAAAAGAGATTTTCCTCAAAGTTAAATATGTTTAATAAAACTTACTGGTGGCCTATTTATATAAAACACATACAAATTATAATGTTTTAGTTGTTAGTATTTATATTTATCGAACCGAAACCACTGTTGAGTTATAGTAAATTAGTAATTGATTAGTAAAATTGGTGATTAAAATAACACTAAATAATATAATATCATACAAACAACACACTTTTCATTGTGTCAAGAAGAAAAATTGTTTTGAATATGTACTTAGTCTAGAGTGGGGTTTGGTAAATAATATAACTTTAAATTTATTAATTGTTATTTATCCATGCGGCAGCTAGTACAAAATATCTCATATAAGCTGTGTATAGTTTTTTATTTGATCCTTGGGGGGGGGGAGTCTAAGTCGCAAGTAACATCAATTACGTGATCTATATAAACTGCCATTTTGTGTAACTAAATTATTGTCAAGGATTAATAAATGTAAAAACATTTCATAAATTCCCTTTGAGACAGATCGGCTAACTCAGAGTTGGAGCTGTAGCAAAGATTCTGCATTTCAGTGTATGTTGTAAATGTAGTCCAAGTGTCTTAAATATAAATAATTGTGTGGAAAGAAGTGCCAAAGATTACATTTAATGACTTTATATAAAAAATAAAAAAAAGGAATCTAATTTTTTTTTAATAAAGAATATATTGTGATTATTTTCAATTAAACTTTAAACAATTAATATACCTTTTCGATAAAACCAGGCTCCAGTTCACTTATTTATCTAGCTCTTGAAAATTTGAGCTTATTTGTTTGGTAATTATAGACTTAACTTTTTTCCATATGTACAGTTATACCTCAAAAATTGAATGAGGATATCCTTAGAGTTAAATTGTTTTGTATACATTTTTGGGGCTAAGTTGTATTGCAGAGAAAATGATTGAAGTGAACAGTTTTTTTTTGCTGTATTGTTGTTGTTTGTTGTTTTCAGTTGCTAAATTATTGTTTATTATAATATTGCTAAAAAAATAACCAAATTTTCTTCATGTGTCTGGTATAAATGACTAGGTGTATCAAATGAGTTGTAAAATTTATTCCAGTGTGCGATTTACCTACATAAACTTTTAATTTATTTTTTGAAGTTATTTTGCTCTAAAATTTAAATATTTTTCCTATAAATTGATATCAGTTTTCCTACATCTCATTTTTGTAAGGCAATATCAGGTATACATAAACTCAATATTTTTCAATTTTTAAACTTTTTTACACCTTGATGGAAATTGAATAGTGATATTTAATTATAGCTTAAGTTTTTTTTGAATAATATTTCTAATGTCCTTTATTATATTCTTCTTAGTTCCCAAATAACATTTCCCTACAATAATTTACTTATATTATATTTTGCACATTCCTGTGAAAATTAGAATATCTCTTAAATTAATTATGTTTTTCTTTCCAAATTGTTTTTTTATGCTTATTTTGTTCTCCAGCAAATTTGTGAAAACCCAATCAAAAATCTAATCGCACCATTGAGTAGTGCATGAAAAAACAATATAATGCAAACAATCTTGACTTTTCTAACTGTCTGAAATGCTTTTAGTGTTGGAGAATGTTTGATTAGTTTTGCCATCAAGGTATGCATTTTTTTGTAAGATACACCTGTAAAGGGTGTCATATTTTAGTACTCTTAGAAATTAAATACAAATATTGGTTCATTATCTCACACAATCATATGCATCAAATTTTGGTTCATCTGCACATTTTGTGACAAAAAATAATTTAAATTATGATAATTGAAACTTTAAGGTTCAAACTGCATTGTTAAACTTGATTATTTGGTGAACTTTCATAACTGACATTTTTATACTTTTCAAACTTCTATTAAATAATATCTCTGACACTAAAAGGACATTTTGAACTGTCAGTGTGTCTTTGTTTACTGAAACTGTTATTAAAAGTTATTTATGAATTGTTGTAAATTGTTTTGTATACATATTTTGAACTGTTATAGGAATCATTTTTGAAAATTGTATTTTAAACTTTTTTTTTGTTGCATGAAACAGCAAATAAATAGCCTGAACATTGAAATTTAAAATGTTTTTATAATATTGATGTCAGTTTTATCTTGGTTACATAGAAAAAAAGGCTTTTAAAAAATATTGCAAAAAATTACTTTTAATAAAATTATTCTACTTTGACTTTTAAAAGTTATTTTTAAAAATTCCTTTTGATAGAGAATTATTCTGGTTGGTTATTTTTAATGATAGCCCAGTTTATAATTAATATTAACAGAGACAAGGGAATATTAACTATGGGAAATGAATGAGTTTCTTCTAGGGTAGAGTTGGTTCAAGAGTCTATCTTGACTCTGATTTTAAAATAAAAGTAGAAGCAGTAAAACTGTTTTACCATATTTTAATAAATAAAAAAAAAAAAGTCATTTTAAAATGAAAAATCTATAACATCTATTACCTGCTTCGATGGCCGTGTGGTCTAAAGCATCACTCTCGCACTAGACTAAACTGCTGAATAAGGGTAGTTTGGGGTATTTTCCCCTGTCATGTGCCCTGAGTTTTTTTCCCCCCTAAATGTTTTTCCACTCTCTCTCCACACATATGTAGGTACACTTTCTATAAATTCAACCTTCCTATTACCCAACACATTAGTGTGATTAGTATATAAGTGTATAACCAAACGGGTAGTAAGATGCAATGCCAACAAAACAACAACAAAATAAACTGATTCCAATTTTGCTGTTGTAAACTGAAGAATGAAGAAAACCAGTGATAACTTTTCTGGTTTGAGCGTAATCTTGCATGTAAGATCTCTGTTAATTGGCTGAGATGGCTCTTTAGAAACAGAATTGGTTTTGATTCGTAGAAAGTTGGCTCTCACCATTTTGGGTTTTGGTCATTTTAGTTTAAGAAAAAAATCTTTAAAATACATTAACATTAAAAGTTAAAATGAATAAGAATATAGTCAAGGTTATTAAATATTGTGTTTATTTTTAAAATAAGTGTTTTACACGACTAGTTAGTAAGTAATGGATTAAATAGACATGTTACTCTAGTTAAGTACGGCTATGGCAGCATTTAAATATGTTCTTTAGTTATACATATTTGGTAAAAGGTACAGGAAAAGTGGATAGAAAACATACAAAAGGGGACTAGTAAAATTTGGTTTCTACAATGAAAAGAACACAGCTTACACTTTACATTGATGCCACTGGACAAAGAGGTAAAGACTGCCTCTTGAAGAAAGCTGATTGTTACCGCCCAATTCCCCCCCC
>CABFWO010000583.1:207953-224604 GCA_902155825.1 Timema genevievae | reverse complement strand
TGTGAAACTCGCAACACAACTTCCTAAAAAGATGAAACCAAAAACACAAAAGGGAGAAAAAGGAAATAGGTAAACCATATTGTGCTCAATCCCTTGTACATGTTTTCCATCCACATTGTGGGAAGAATCATTGCACAAAGGTCACATCTTTCCATCTTTTATAGTAGAAATAGTTTGAATATGTGGGAATGTGGGAATAATCTAACGCACAAAGGTGACATCGTTCTTCTATCCATAGGTGGGTTTTCTTCATTAAATTTACTCTTTATTAGTATAGTTTTCCTTTTTCTTTATTTTTTTTTTATCAATTTCCACGATTGTAAAAATATATTCTTTAATTAGTGATGATTCATTTACATGTAGGCCTATTTGGGAAGACTAAATGGCTTTATAGGTGACCTGGCGGTCTAGGGGTAAGGTATCTGACTTCTGTGCTGGGGGTCCGGGGTTCAATCCTCGGTCCCGGCACAGATTTATCTGATTGCCAAACCCTTCCTTCACCTCTGACAAGACGTGTATTAATCACAACTTGTGAATGTGTGGAATGCCAGGCCTCCACCGTGGTTCGGATTCCACGTTAAACTGTAGGTCCTCCATTTCATCTCACAATCACCCTACCATTACACATTAGCGTGAGTATAACCTGAACGGGTAGTAAGACATGACATGAGAACACTATTATTAGAACATTGTGTGAAGCTGTTGAAATGATAGCTCATAATTCAGGCATGACCTATATTATAATTTCTTAACTGTACTTTCAGAAACCCACTTCAGCTGCCATAGTTTTCTCTGAAATTTTCAATGAAGGAAGAAAATTTATGAAAACTTATAATAAGGTTATGAGTGGAATCGAGGAGAACATGAGGCCTTATGCTAGTCTTTTGAACTTACCTGGTTTGAGTAGACTCGATGCTACATATTTCCCACACTTATTCTATGCAGCCTGAAAAACCAGGTCATTACAGGAAGCAGAGTACAATCAATAAAAAATTAATAAAAAAAAACTCCTTGACATAGTGTGTGAAATGCTAATCAACAAAAAGTCCTAAACTTTATTTTCACCACTGGGATTCTGTAGCTTTTAAAATATAGCCATCATGTCGCTCACCACACTAGTCTCTCTTTTTCTTTGAAATAATGTATCGAGGGGTCCAACGAAGTCAACGATCTCATTAATTAGGTAAGTAAAAGTTTGCACATCATATTATTAATGTTAATTTCACTTAGATTGTGAATGTGGGGATTATACCTAGAGATAGGGTAAATTCGCTTTTGTGAAAAACGCGAAAAGAAAAAAAGGGTCGAAAATAGGATATTTATAAGTTTTCTTTGCGTTTCATGGCATTTGAAAGTGTTTAAAGCGATTTTTATTTCACGAATTAACGCGAAAAACGTGATTTTGAGAGTATTTTAGCTAAATTATTCTATTTAGCGAAATAGACGCGAATTCCCTGAAAATGCTGTGCATTTAAATAAAATGCTGAGAATTTCTATAAAACTATGTTTTTCAGCGGAAATAAGTGATTAAAAAATCATTGAGTTTCACTCGTCTGTGTGCTTCAGCTCGGGTTTTACTTGCATCCTGTGCTTTCCACAGCCCATCCGGCTAATCGCCACATTCCGTTAGTCATTGCTTTTATCAAAAATCCTTTGTAGAGGCCTTATTTACCTATTTTGCTACAAAATGCTAAATTATGCCACAAAACGCTAAATTTACAATAATTAATGCTAAAAAAACTTAAAATTAATGCTATTTTACCCTATGTCTAATTATACCTAATACAACACACTCGTATATTAATGATAATAGTTTTGTTCTATTTATATTAAATCCAAAACATAGCAACGTCGTCATTAATATAAAATAAGATAATCCAAGTGTAATGTCGAGGCTATGTGCCACATTGGTTTTAGTAGCTACCCAATTATTTTATTTCCTACCACAATGTGCATCAAATGACTAGAAAAAAAAAATCTACACCTCAAATAGGAAAATATTTGAGGTAAACCAAATATGATCAAATCATTTTTTAAACTAAAAAAAGAAGGCCTAAACATTCTATTTCAAACTTTTGGGCTATTTTTAATTTAAATAACCTGTGGACCTGAAGGATATTGATTTTAATGAGGCTTATCTTTCAAGTACACAAAGGTTAAATTAAGGGTATAAGGCAGATAGGGGGAAAGTCATATGAAACCCATTTTCCAGGACTGAAACTTTTTTATCTCCAACCTCACAAGAACCCCAGGAAACACTTTTATTTTTAAATTATTTTAAATATGACAGATACCTCATTTAACCATAATATAAAATGTATTAGAAAGGTCTCATGATTGTCTAACAGATGGAAGCACTAACTCAATTTGTGTTAAAATTGGAATTTACTCTTTTTTCCCTTTGTATCCTTTATTACTATAACAAGTTTAGAACGCCAAATATTTGACAATTTGTGTAAGTTAGGAATAAATAATTTTCCCTCCTTTTTGGCTCACTTGACTATACACTATTTTCTTGCTCCCTGCCACATCAGTCTGTAGCACTTTTGTCCACTCTTCCATCCATGTTTTTCTCCATTATATCTTCTTTGCATTTCTCTTTTTCTCCCATCACTTATCCTCGGTCTCTCTTGTTCTATTTGGGAACCATTCTCTAAATGCTTTGTTCTTAGCATTTACTGCATTTCATTCCACCATGAAGTTTCCTTTCGTCTTCCCTTTCCCCTAGTTATTCTGCATATCTCCTCTGCCGCTTCCACTGTGCCCTTTTTGAACCTTCGCCACTCCTGTTCTCCCTTTATGTCGTTCTTTGGTAGTGCTCCTCTTACTCTTGCTTGAAAGCGTATTCTCTCCTCCACTTGGCTGAGCTTCCATATCCTTATCCTCTTGTCCTGCTTCACTATCTGGCAGCGCCTTCTCCAGTCTTTCATGTCGGCTGTAACTGAGGTTACGGGTGATGACAAAGACTTGGCTACTCATAACCAACCCTAGCACTCCCAGCCCACCATGCTGACAGCCAACTGACCAAGCCCTGTCCCAAGACTGTTGGGTTTGGCCCTGACCAGTCTCCTGTCTCTCATCTGCACCTGACCTGCAACCCAACCATCACCGGGTTGCTCAGGTCCTGGGGTGCCCCACTTGGCTGTGAGTTCAGGATTAAGTAGGAGAGACTAATCGATACTCACTAGGTAGGCAACTTGTATTGTGCTTCACAACCCTGTTTATACCCCTTTTCAGTGTCATCAAACCTAAAACAACTTTAAAAAATAAAATTAAACGAAGTATTTTCACTTAAAATAAAATTTGGAATAAAGATTAAACAATTTTTTTTTTTAGAAATCTAGTATTTCACCCATCTATAATTCAGAGATGGCTGAATATATTTGTAACTTAAGTTAATTTTCACCTTCAAGAATTTAATAAAATATAGATTTTATAATTTGGAAAGAACAGGACAAATACATGAATAGCAATAATATAATTTAAGACACTAAACAAAAATATAAAGTAAACACTATAATAAACTAAATTCTGTAAACTTGGGACAACATAAAACGTACAAACAATTCAGGTTATCTTAAGTCTTGAATTAGATGATAACTAAAATAATACGTATCATCAGCATACAAGTGTTTAAAAAACGAACCCGCCTCGGTGGCGTAGTTAGCTAACGCGCTAGTCGTGTTGACCTCGACCGCCGAGGACGGATAGATCGAGGTTCGAATCTCGGTCGGGTGAACTGTTTTGTTTTTTCCTAAATGGTTTTCCACTCTCCCTCCACGCAAATGCGGGTTCACTTCCTCTAAATTCAACCCTCCCAATTCCTAATCCATTAGCGTAATTAGTACTTAAGCGTATAACCCGAACGGGTAGTAAGACGCGGTGCTAAATATTATTATATATTTAAAAACAAATGTTAAAAAAATCTCTTTGTAGTGTACCAAAATACAAGAATGTGTAGAAACTTCTTACAATTTTGAAAAAAAAAAAAGTTTTATATATTGTATAAAAGCATTTTTTAAAGGTTACTATGTTTGAAAATATGAGTATTCACATTAATGCATTTGATAGCTAGTTGACATCTAATTTAAATTTGATCTTTGTTCATCATTGTCATCAATAATATGTTGTATTATGAATAATTTGTTTTATTATATGCTTGTCAATAAATTATGCAAAACAGTATTTTTTTTTATGATTCTTGACCACCTTCCTTCCTCATTAAAATAATATATTTTGCACTTTGTCAAGGGCTTAAAAAATTACATTAGTCTGTCATAAAATATTATTAACATAATGTTAAGCATATTTGATATGGATTTAGATTTTATATTCTTTCAATACAACTAATAAGAAAAAAATCCTCTCAAATATAGGTATATTAAACTAAAATAGTCATTGAAAACCATAACTCTTCAGTGGGTTTGTTTTTGACACCTCCTGGAGTACTATATTCTCCTAATGCAAATACAAAGAAAATCCCGAATACCAACTCCTGGAGTTCTTTCTGTTTTCCTGATATCAAAAAATCCTCTAAAAAGGAGGTGATATTTGACAACTCCTCCTAATACTTCTACTAGGAAAACATAACTCTTCAGAAGGTATGATTTTGAAACCTCCTGCAGTATTATGTATTCCTATTCAAGTACTAAGAAAATCTTGAATTGCCACCTACTTTTTAGAGGAATTTTTTGCTAGCTTTACTACTAGATTGATAATATTTTTCTCGGTGGTGTAGTTGGCTAACTCGCTAGTTTCGTGTTAGCTAGACTGCCGAGTACGGGGAGATTGAGGTTCGAATCTCGGTCGGCTGAACTGAAAGGGGATTTTCCTAGATGATTCTTAACCCAAATGCGGGTTCACTTCCTCTAAATTCAGCCTTCCCAATTCCTAACCCTTTAGCGTAATTAGTACTTAGGTATATAACCCAAAGTAAGACGCGGTGCTAAATAATAATAATATAAATTATCTTTTACCCTTTTCTTGATGCCTTTATTAGGACACCAGAGTTTTATAAAATTTGAATTTTCAAGATATTTGAGAAAATATTGGATAAAAAATTTTTTTTTTAGTTTTTAATTGGAATTTTAGCTTGAATACTTACTTGATGGTTCAGTTATTTCCTTTTTGTTGTCATTTTTTTCTAAGATTCAAATTCGAGATTTGTAGGGAAAATGAGAGAAAACAATTATTATTATTAGCACCGCGTCTTACTACCCGTTCGGGTTATACGCACTTACGCTAATGTGTAATGGTAGGGTGATTATGAGATGTCCACGGTGGAGGCCTGGCATTCCACACATTCACAAGTTGTGATTAATACACGTCTTGTCAGAGGTGAAGGAAGGATTTGGAAATCATATAAATCTGTGCCGGGACCGAGGATTGAACCCCGGACTCTCAGCACAGAAGTCTGACACCTTACCCCTAGACCACCAGGTCACCGTAGAGAAAACAATTAAACCAACACCAAATATAGTTTAACTAGATATAAACTTTATTGAGACATTATTTTAAAGTACATTAAACTTGAGTGAGAAATTATTAATACAATGATTTTTCAACGTTGTTCTTTCCACTTTCTTTTCATTGTGATTGTTGGGTCATTAGCATGAAACAAGTACAGAGTCATTCATGCCAACACAAATACTACTAATAATAAGTTTTACAAAACAATTTGAGAAATTCAATGAAGAAATGTTGAAATATAAGTTAGCCGGCATGAAATGAATCAATAACAAAATATTCAAACCTTAACCAAACACACGTGTTTAAGGCCTTTTGCTCACAGAGTTACTCAACTGTGATTGAAATCACTAATTAGTCAATGACTTGTTTTGCACAAGATACTACGCAAAAGTGACGGAATGTCAATCAGGTTTGTACTATCTACCTGCAAGCACCTTCGTCACGCTTCTAGAATATATAATATTTATTAATATAATATCTAGTGACTCAAGAGCCAGGAGGAATTGGTTATTTATTATTATTACAGATAGATGAGACGTAACCAAATAAGATTTTGGATTCATATATATTTAATGAAAATAATATAATCTGCAGACTATTAATAATGTTAATAACCATAACAATAATCGACTATTTGTCACGGCAAAGGAACTATGATGGAAAAATTAAAGTGTTGTACAGAATGTCAAAATAAAGCTACTTTGAATAGTAGTTTAAAAGTTCAGTTATTATTCATTCACGATGACTGAGGTAGCCCGGCGACAAGCATAATTTAGTTAGTTTCCAGTGACTAATCACGGACACGTAGTAAACCGGTTAGCAAATAATAGCCCTGTGAGCGGACCCTTATAGAAAAACATTATCAGTGACGCTCAAGGTAATTTAGGTTCTGCTCGCATCACTTTTGAGTCTTATTTGAGTAGCTATGTGGGTGAAAACCCTTAGTTTTAGGTGTGGGGTGGGGGGGATCTTCAGTGGGATTTAAAACCATAAGCTTAAAAAACTCCTCCGATTTTGTGATCAACATTTTACTATAGAGAATTGGGGAACTTGCTATTTAGTGACTAATTTAAATTTGCTTTTCAGTCTAGAATTTTAATGCATACATGAATTATTTATATTCTGTTTTTCAATTAGTTCACACACCCTTTAATTTTTAAGTCATTGTTTTTAACAATAAAATAATTACGTGGTGATAAATAGATTTTAAAAAAGAGTAAGGTTAAGTCTGAGGTGGGGGTTTGTTCACAAGCTATGGATGGGTGGGTGCGTTCTATTAGTTGTTTTTGTTAATCTAATCAGCACTCTAAATTTGTCAGAAAGCTATTCGTATATTGAGTTGTTCTAAAAATAAATTATGGTCAGAATGTATATTTTTGTGCAATTCCCAAAGTGCAGTCTATTTAAGGTCTTCGTAATATTTATATTATTTTTGTTTTTATATTTTCTCATAAAGAGAAAGTACTGTAATCGTGAACGTTTTGGACCTCAAAAGTGCATATGTTATGATGAATTCAAAAAGTAGATTTTACCATCTATATGTCCCTGTGCACTGATCTAAAACGATTTTGTGGATTTTGTTTCAACTTGATATCTATATTTTATAGGACTATACCTTGGGACTTTTTTTATTTCTAACCTTAGCCCTAAAAATTAAGGTAGTTTACTGATGAGTGATTTGTAAAAAATTTCAAAAATTGCTCAAACAATTTTGTTTAAAATGGATATCTAGGGAAAGTTTTACATGACAAATAACACTGTATACAAAGACTTGTTGTTTTTGGTAAAAGTTTGTCTAGCCGATTACTAATGAGTGTTTTTTATTTGATTATTTTAAAAACGGTTTGGTTTAAAATGGGTAAGTGCTAAGGCTTTTTATATCATACATAAATACATAAAGTTGTTTCTCTTTTAAAAATAGCTTTGACAATTTTGTTCATAATTATTATTTGGAGACTTTTTTACATTATTAATAATGTATGTTGAGTTTTCTAAAATAAAATAAATAATTTAAGGGTATTTTACCTTTGAAACTTGAATTTGAAACTTTCGAAAATTAGTTTTTTTAGATTTATTTCAAAATTAGTATCTGGGAATTGTTTTTCATGATAGATAAATGATATTTATCTTTATTAAAAAACTATTTGAACAATTTTGTTTGAACTCATAAAACAAGGGTCTTTATTATTATTAAAATACCAATAATAAGGGTTTAAGAGAGGAAAAGAATAAGAAAGAAATTGAAAGGCAGGCAGAAAGAGGAACAGCACGAATTCAGTGAAGAGAAGTCTACAATAGACTTGATCTTCGCTATATGCTATATGGGGTGGTAGTCTTCAAACATCACGCAACCCAACCCTTCGCCGACGGTTGTTGGGAACACTACGAATGAAGCCTCACTAATTACTCGTCGTCTGGCCCAGATGTTAGATGTTTGTGTGTTGGTCTTCCAAGCCAAGATGTCTCGTTCGATGGGGAATTTTTGAGGAGAATTGGGCGTCTCCCACTTGTGATGTCGCAGAGACATACCAATGTCTTAGGCTATAACAACCAGAGACATAACAGTGTCTTAGGCTATAAGAACCAGAGACATAGCAGTGTCTTAGGCTATAAGAACCAGAGACATAGCAGTGTCTTAGGATATAACCACCAGAGACATAGCAGTGTCTTAGGCTATAAGAACCAGAGACATAGCAGTGTCTTAGCCTATAACCACAAGAAACATAGCAGTGTCTTAGGCTATAACAACCAGAGACATAGTAGTTTCTAAGACTCTACTGACCTGAGACATAGCATTGTCTTAGGCCATAAAAACCAAAGACATAGCAGTGTCTTAGGCTATAACAACCAGAGACATAACAGTGTCTTAGGCTATAACAACCAGAGTCATAATGTTTTCTTATTCTATAACCATCAGAGTCATAACAGTGTTTTAGGTCGTAACAACCAAAGACATAGCTGTGTCCTAGCCTATAACAACCAAAGATATAGCAGTGTCTTAGGCTATAAGATTCAGAGACATAACTGTGTCTTAGGCTATAACCTCTAAAGTCATAAGAGAGTCTTAGGGCCAGTTTCATAGTCAGATTTAGTGCGCCTCAAGTGCGGTGCTATACTAAATACAAGATGTCACCTACCTGAAATTGATATGTGAAACTGGCCCATTCCATTTTGGTCTAGGTAGGTGTCGTCCTGTATTTAGTATCGACTCGCACTTTAGGCATGCTAAGTTTGATTATGAAACTGGCCCATAGTAGTTTCTTAGGCTATAAGAACCAGAGTCATGACAGTGCCTTAGGCTATAACTACCAGAGACATAGCAGTGTCTTAGGCAATACTCACGAGAGACATAATAGTGTTTTAGGCTATAACTACTAGAGACATAGCAGTGTCTTAGGCTATAAGCACCAGAGACATAGTTTATTTAGTTTATTTAGACATAGTTAAAAAATACAGATAAATTAGTACTACAATCAGTCAAGTACAATTTTTGGTAATTCACAAAACCGTTCTTAAAAACAATAATAAACTTTAACAAATATATTCAACTAAATGAAAAGGAACAACCTGGACATTATCCTAAACCTAACCTCAAACCTCAAATCTAAAAAAAAACAACCCAGAGACATAGCAGTGTCTTAGGATATAACAACCAGAGACATAACAGTGTCTTAGGCTATACTCACGAGAGACATAGCAGTGTCTTGTGGAAGCCGCCGGGAAATGGATCCACGAATACAACGTTATTAACAATACTACAAACAGAAAAACTTGCTGTTAACATTTTTCTCTCAACATCCTTTTATCAGGATTGCCTCCAGAGCGGTCGTAGAATTTTGACTATTAACAAATTATGCAAAAATATTATCCATATGTTGATGTAATAAAAAAAAAGCTGAAACCTGCTTCCGTGACCGCTTACCAGTGTAACGCGACCTTTACACCAAATAATAGTCTATGTATCAGGGTATCAGGATCGTTTAAAGTGGTAAAACGCACAGCGTATGAAATACGCGTGTACAGGAAAAAAGTGAAAGCGGACTCTGGACTATATGCCGTGTAAGTGTGACAGAAGAAATATTGACTTAGGGCGTCCTTTAACTTCGTACGTAAGCAGCAGTAAGTGTGACTATTTTGTTCAACAATAATATGTATAATATTTATTAATTACCCGCTTCGGGGACCGCGTGGTCTAACGCATTTCACTTGGAGTAGGCTAGACTGCCGATGACGGGGAGATTGAGGTTTGAATCTCGGTCGGGTGCACTGAGAGGTTTTTTCCCAAAACGATTTTAAACTCTCCCTCCACGCAAATGCGGTACACTTTCTGTTAATATAACCTTCCTAAACACTAAAACCATTTGCGTAATTAATACATAAGCGTAAAACCCGAACGGATTGTAAGACACGGTGCTAAAAGAAATAAATAAGGTATTTATATTAATTAATTTCATTAAAATACTTTAATGGGCTGTAAATATTTCAATGCACGTAATTTCATGTTGTTTGATTGTAATATTGACAATTTATTTTTCTTTTCTTAACGTACCCGTATTGGTGGGCGCGCGGGCTAGGTCATCATCTTTGTCTGGTTACCCTTGCCACCGACTCGTAGGTGATATCGAGCTTCCATTAAAGGGGTCCAACTACCAAACTAAAAATTTTAAATCTGAACTTGATTTATAAAATATAATATGTCCAAGTCCAAGCAAATAAAAACCCCGAAAAAATCGCGGGAAAATGTTATCCAAATTTAGTACTTAACTGCTACAAAATAATTTTATCATTGCAGCCAAATAGATCAAAGTTCGGGAAAGCTGAGAAAAAATTTATGTGAATCTCATGACAAGGCATTTTTTGGGTTTTATAACCTTATACAAGATTAAAGAAAATACCGACTTATTCTTCATTTACGATGGCACATTTCATAGACCAGCCGTTTTTGGACATGTCACTTACGGCCTGCATGATTTGAAATGGATTCAGCCCTTTAATAATGCAATAAGTATACAAAATGTAGACAACTACATTTAAAATACCAATACAGAACCTCATACCAGATGGCTTAATCGTCCCTGCTGGTGATATATATACATATAGTTTTTTTTTGCCCATATTTCTCAGTCAAATGAGACACTGCCTTAACAAAAACAAAATATATTTCTAGTTTAAAATTGGACTTAACACATCAATATGTGCGTATTATTTAACCATCTTTATGAAAGATTTATTTCAAAAGGCGAGTATTATTAGCGTTAAGAATTTGTTCAGACCCAATCATACCATTCCCATTAATGGCTTCGGGAAATTCCAAGACAATGACTTGTAATTTTACGTTATCTTACGTAGTTACAGATTAAACGTCACCATTACTCTTTAAAGAGATTGAACTTTGGATACTTATTGTTTAATAAACGCAATCTCATTATTGAACTTACTTATATAGGAGTACTGTATTTGCTAGAATAGATAAAGTTGACTTTTTTTCATTTTAAACTGTCACATAATCAAGAGAGCTTCCACCATGGGAGAGGACCACCAAAACAAATTCCTGCAAGAACTTGTGTCAGATATAGTTACCAAAAATGAAGGCTTCACGGATGTTAAGTACACTATCACTAAAGGCTCAAACGCTGGGGATAACTTTATTGGCGTCATCCACCGGATAGCCGCAGAAGGAAGAAGCCACGACAATAAAAAGCAAGTGTTGTCCTTCATAGTGAAATGCATGCCCGACAGTCAAGAAAGGCGTAAACAATTCGGATCAAATACTTTCTTTGACAACGAAATCGTATTCTACGACCAAATAATTCCAACTTTTGAAGAGTTTCAAAGAGAGAGGGGAATACCCGATAAAGATCGTTTAAACAGTTTACCGAAATGTTTCCGTACTTTTATCAACGATGATAACCATTTTCTGGTTCTAGAGGACGTGTCCCCTCTCGGGTTCGTCATGGAAGATCGTATCGAGGGTCTTAGCGCCGAACATTGTTTGATGGTGGGTCGGGAGCTTGGGGAAATTGCACGCGCTGTCGTTCGCCTTTCGTGACCAGAAACCAGAGGAGTTTGAACGTCTCAGAGGTAAGGTTGTGGAGACTGTTTTCAAGAGCAATTCCCAACCGATTGTTAGTGAACACAGGAGCTCTAGTTCTAATAACGTATTAGCTGCATTATTGATGAAGGTATCAAAAGACTCCAAGTATGTCCAAAGGTTCAAGAATTTCTCAGACAACTTCATGGAAATCTTGATCGAATGCGCGAAAGGTTCGTCAGCTGAGCCTTATGCTGTCATCTGTCACGGAGACTGTTGGACCAACAACATGCTATTCAAAAGAGCGGAGGTATGTTGACTGTTGATTTACATAGCTGGTTTACTTATATTATAAGTTTTGTAATTTCTTGAGACTCCTTGAAGAGAGAAAATATTGTGATCGTCAAATAATAGAATTATAAATTTTTATGGCTGTAGACGTTTCATGAGTTTTGGAATTAAGTATCTAATCCTGAAATTAAGGGTAGTTTACTTAAGAGCGGAAATAGAAAAAAAAATTTTTTTTATAAAGTTGGATGTAAAGATTTTGTTTAAAATTCTTATCTAGAAATGGTTTTGCCTGACAAACAAAATGGTGCATCCCATTTTTCCATGAAACTGTATTGGAGCATACTTGACTTGAGCGGAAATTTCCCATTTTGATCATATCACCACAACACTTTGAGATAGCCAATAGGTAGCTTATTGTTGCAAAGTTATAGGAATCTTAGAAATAAACAACTGTTATTTTAAACAATATTTTATAAATTCAATATTTCTTAATTATAAACATATATATATATATATTTACAAATAGAGCTTTGGGTAATGGGGAGTTGAAAATTCGCAGAAAAAGAATATGTTTATCTGTATGTTAGTAGTTTCACGTATGCTTTTTGATTAAATTTTATTTTATATGTTTCCCCATTATGTTACTATAACAATGTATATTATTTATTTTCACATATTATATTACCACGTGTATAAATTAACACGATTATTTCCACAAATATTGAATTTCGTTGGACACGGAAAAATAATATGTAATCCTGAGCTGATGATCTCGAGAAAACAGTGTTAAAACTTAACACGAGGTAGTGAGCAAAGGAAAATGTCATACCAGAAGTAATATAAATAAATATATATTTATTAACAGGGGACCTGGCGGTCAAGGGGTAAGGTGTCAGACTTCTGTGTTAGGGGCCCGGGGCTTAAATCCCGGTCCCGGAACAGATTTATCTGATTATTAAACCCTTCTTTCACCTCTGGCAAATTGTGTACCTTCACGCTTTGTGAATGTGTGGAATCCCAGACCCCCACCGTGGTTCGGAACTCACGTTAAACTGTAGGTCCCCTCTGCTTTCCACCATCATCATTCTCAAGCATCATCCTTCCATTTGGGGATAGTGGAATTCACCTTAATGGTGGCCCCACCTCAGAAATGAATTCCTCCAAACACCAAGAGAGCAGAGGTAAGGTCGAATAGCCAAGATCTATATCATTTGCCCCGCCTCCATCTATTTATAAACAGTTTTCTTTCCCTTTGTTTACAACTATTGACATGGTTGTGGAATACTTAGCCGCAGTAAATTTCTGGATATTGCCCTGAAAAACGTCATTTGATGCTTAGTTTTCCAAATAGTCGACAACTTCGACTGGGGAATTCATTATTCCACGTAAGGTAATAAAACGCACAGCATGCACAAAGATATTTTTTTTCCTCCTCATCCACCTTAAACACGAGCGATTTTCACGTGATTATTTCTGAATTAAGTACAATAAAACTATGCACGTGTGAACGACCAATCATCATGGCCCATATTAGCAAAACAACACTATCAGCAAAACTTGTGCGTGGTTCGACAATAGCCTAGGTCTTAGTATTCATGTTTCGGTACAAACGCATGCACATAAGAGATACGAGTGGTCTTTTTTTTTAAAGCAACTTGTCTTACTACCCGTTCGGGTTATAAGCTTATGTATTAACTACGCTAATCAGTTAGGGATGAGGAAGGTTATATTCAGAGGAAGTGTACCCGCATTTGTGTGGAGGGAATACTAATATTTATTGAATTAGGTACGAGAACATAGTCCCTATGTACGGTCCAATTCAACGGGCACCCATGGCTATAATATGGGCTTAAAACGACCATCGTGCATCATGTTTTCCTGATACACGCCATAAGATGCCGGCATTGACGGTTGTACAAGCAGCGCGCAATCTCACCGCGAGATGGTCAATATCCATTTGTTGTTTCAAATGCCCCCAATAAACTGATTATATTGTTGTTTCAGAATGGGGTCACCCCAGAGGCTATGTGTTTCCTGGACTTCCAACTATCGCGGTATAGTTCTCCAGTGACGGATCTTTCCTACTTCTTGTACTGCTGTACAACTGGTACCGTCAGGAGAAATGTGTACGACTCTTTCCTGAAGACGTATTACGACAGTCTGTCGCAGTTTTTGAGAGCGCTGGGTTCGGACCCGTCCAAGCTGTTTCCCTACCCCGCTTTTAAGGTAAGTTTACCTTACTGGCCTCCTTTATACTATTTTACATGCTGGACTCATCAGACAATTTTGAAGGTTTTCGCGTGAAAGCCTTGCCCTGGATACTGTTAATAAAGATGGTGACGAATTAAAATAAGTTGAGCGGGGGTAGGATAGCTTGCAGAGTTAAGCAAAAGAAAGAGATACAAGTTATATTCACTGACATGAGAGCACTCCACACTTTCCATTGTTTAATGTTAGGCTTAAACAATGTAACAAGAAAAACTGTTACCAAATTGCCGTGTTTGGTATAAGGCACCTTAAATTGACACTCAACCAAGACAACAATTCTTGGGTCGAAGATTGAATAACGTGTGACTCCTTAAAGATGGACATGCGCACTTTCTAAAACGAACGTGTACAAAACAGATAGCCACAGAAATTCTAATAAGAAGGATTAAATTAAGCTATGGTTAAGCAACAATACACAACATTACTCCAAACCATACGGCTGTTAGCCTCAAATATGATAAACATGGTCAAATAATTATGTTGAACTACTTTTAAAACTAGGAAGTCCCTATTCAAGGAGTTACAGTGACAGCTGCTTACTGAACTAGCTAGAATTTGTTAACTCAAAAAAAAAAAAGTAACATAAAACTAGACAACTGTTTCAACAGCTGGAACTATGGCAGACCTATTCCTAACTAGGCAATAGTTTAGTTAACACTCGACAATTGTCAGGAGACAAACTTCAACAATGGAAATAAGATATTTTGTCTTTGTTTAAAAATAATATCAGCTCAATCGTTACTTGAGTGGTTTGGATCAACGAATAGATAGAGATATGGGAGAGGGGTCATTTTAAGGTTCTCACCAGGGCGTGAAGGGGGTAAATATAAGTTTTGACTCAAATTACTCACAGAAAACTAAATATCCAATTAAAGTTGATAGCCTTTTATGAGTAAACATTTTACTATATATCTTTTCCCAATAAAAAGTTTAAAATAAATTTTAGTGAAATAATCTGCAGTCATCGCTGCAACGACCAACTAATATTATATATATTTAGAGACGGGTTTAAACCTGTACTCTTCTTATCCGAATCTTAAATTTTCTTTCAAATTTTGAAGTCTATGTAATTCCTTCTACCAATTGACGGGGTTGGGGTAAAAACATGATAACCCTCACATATTTAGATGGATATTTTCACTATTTAAACGTCTATAAAATCTGTAAATCTAGCTATAAAAAATAAATAAAATACTCGTCAGTATAATTATCCTCTAGATCTTGACTGACTATAAAAACAACTTTTAATTCAAGAGTTAAACTACCAGAAATCCGTACTGACACAGTTTTTCGTAGAATGAGGGTTATCGTATTTTTGCGCCGACCCCCTCATTTGCTTTAGGTTGTCATGTCAAGGTCTTCATAATTGTATTTGATATACTTTTTTGATATTTTTACAAATCTAATATCTAGAATATCATAGAATTCGAGAACTCGAGGAATCAATCGTCCCTTCTCTAATATATATTAAAATTACAACATGCCACATTCAAGGTTGAATCTCTAGCGTTATCTTTACAATTATGTGTGTCAACATAAAGATATATAGGTAGATTATCAACTTACTTTTACCAATGCTATTAATCAAGTTGTAGGTCGCTATCAAATTATTGATAACGAAACAAATACTGCTTATTTTTATCTCAAACCGTCATTCACAATCTTTATTTAATTTTTTAGAGGTTAATTAGAAGTGGATGGAGACTTGTATTAATATAATGTATTTAATTTCACCGGGGTTAAACAAAAACACAGTAGATAATATTTTGTAATAACATTACTACACATTCTTCAATCCAACACAGAATCTACACAATACTTGATCAGTTAGAGGATTTATATATAAATATTTTTAAAAAATTAAAAAAAGGTTTACACTGGGTCTTTCCTTGATTACAATCCTTACAATCCTACAACAGAGGTTTGCAAAAATGTGTGCCACGATGATATAATTGGGCTGTCTGTCGTGAAAGATATAAAAAATCGATAATAAAGTCTACAAATATTTTGATGAAAATGTTATTGTTTTAATTAATACAGTAAATTTTTCATCACACATATGTATTTCAAGTACGTCCTCTTCTGAGGGTTTCCTTAAGAATCTAATCTGCTACAAATAATTAAAATATTCATTCAAGCGCAGATTTTAGATTTCGATGATTTTGGTCTGTTCAAATCCGCTAGAAACAACAATTTTCTAGATTTTCGACATTTCAAGTTACAAGTCACAAGTTGTCAAAATAGCTTTATTTGATGTTTTAATACTCTAATCTGCTCCAAATTAGTAAATATTCATTCAAGCGCATATTTTCGATTTTGATGATTTTGGTCTGTTCAAGTCTGCTAGAAATGACAATTTTTTTAGTTTATCAACATTTCTATTTAAATTTTGTCACATGTTCGTAAAATAGCTTCATATGACTTTTAACTTAAAACGCAGGGACATGAATATGTTTAATATAAAAGGTGCCACGAAATATAGGCCATGTATTAAAAGGTGCTGCCCTGGCAGAAATGTTGAGAAACCCCACCCAAAAGTAAAAAAAACAAACAAAAAAACAAATTTTGACAATCGTCAAAAAAAAAAAAAAG
>CABFWO010000583.1:172189-207739 GCA_902155825.1 Timema genevievae | reverse complement strand
GGCATGGCCACCATGGCTATGCAGTTGTTCACTAACAAGACTGAGGAGCCCGTGGACACGGATCAGATCGTCAATCCGGTGACGATGATGGCCAAAATCTCACCTTTGGAGAACCCCGTGTTCGTGGAGAGGATAACTGACGTGGTTTTCGAGATGGTGGACCATGGCTTCATATGAGCAGCAAAGGTTGCAGGTGCAAGACTTCAACTAGACCCGAACCTTCTCGAGTCTGATATGTTACATAAAATCATCATTAATTGAATAAATTGTTATATATATATATATTGAATAAAATTTTTAAAAATGTATCACCTCCAAAAACCCAGATAATCGACCATTTCATAACCATAAAGCCTTCTTTAGAGCACTTAACAGGGGTACAATGGTATAACATTTGAAAAGTAAATGTCTTCAATAAAGTACTATTTCACGTATATTTAAATACAACTTAATATTTTGAAATATATAAATATATATATATATATATATAGAAAAAAATTGTAAAGTTTTTAGGCCATTGCAAATAACACAATTTGCCTCAAATATGTTAATATATTTTTAGCAACAAATTTTGTTAAGTAATTGCCTTTAATGCATAACAAATGTGTTAGCTTGAGGACAGAGGATATTTATATTTAAGTATTTTATAATTATCACAACAGGTACTTCTTAAATTTGACAAGATGAACTATTGTTGCGCGAACATATTGACGAACTTACATTTAAATATGATAGCTTATAGGGACTAGGGTTCCAAACCAATCTAATGTTTTTTATTTTATCATATCATGAGAAAGTATTGTGATCGTTAAAAAAATCGAGATTATGACAAATTTTTACGTTTTATGTGAACATAAACCCTATAAAATTGGATTTTATCAGTGCCGTCACTAGGAGGGTAAAGGGGCTTCTGACCACACCGACATCATCAGAGGGGGTGACACCAAAGTTAATGTCCATACAAATTTTGTCTAGTGTATCGGCAGAAATTTACCATCAAATAACATCCCTGCAGCTAGCTATAACCAATTTTTTTTTTGCAAGCAGAGCTTACATGTATTGTATGAATACTGTATGAATATACATGCAAAGTAACTCTATGCTCATTTACTTTTTAAACCTTCTAATGCACATGCGCTCCTTAAACTGTAGGCTACCTGTGATATATTCTCATCGCTCAGTATACAACTCATTGACCATGTATCAGTGAAAGTATTTATCTGTGTGAGATGTGTAAAGCAGGGCCTATGTATGATTTGTCAAATGGAGGTGTGTGTGAGAACATATCACATATTGTACAGTTCAGACAAGATTGGCATACTCTGGCTACCATCCACGACACACCACTGTGCCTTTGCCAGAATAGCAGTCTATTGTTTAAAACAACATACCAATAGTCCCTCCCCTCCCCTTCGTCCCTGTCATGGTCCCCTTGTCTCATTACTGTCGCCTAAAATTAAACACTTTGTTAAGGCTCATGGCCCTGCCGAGTACAAGTCTAAAACCTATTTTGTAGGAGGGTGGGAGGGTGAAAGGCGTGGCGTGGCTTCACAACCGACCAAAGTATCCTTCTGCACCAATAAGAAAAGATGGATCACGGAAACTGTAGATGGCGCTAGTTACCGGACAGGTCTTGCGGAAAAATAATACGTTTGGAAATACCAGTTTTCTCGAGTAAGAGTGAAATGTTTATGTTAAGGTTTTCAACACCCCTTCTAAGATAATGTATCGATGTTTATTAATTGTTAGATTTTCTTATTTTTTGTTATGAAGCCGGCAGTTTTTATTGAAAAATGTCAATTTTATCGATATCTGATCACTGTTAAAATGATAGAGGAGGTGTGAATATAAAACGTATAACTTAATCAACATGCTTCTATTCTTGAACAAACTGTTTCCACAAAGAAAATTGCAAAACAATCAAATTTTATGAAGATAGCCGTTTATTCCCATGGCTCTGTATTTCTACGCCAAATGAAAAGGGCCAATCACCTTAACAAGTTGATTCAGTACCAATGTGCGATTTTAATATTTCAAGACATAGCTTATTATTTATTGTAAAATAAGAAAAACTACCACGCATTATTGTTTGGAGCAATGTTTACTGAATGTTAAATAAATACATGTATAAAAAGTTAATTCAAAGAATCACGATTCACAAGAAAATATTTAATCCCTGAAATATTTTATTAAATCAGTTATTGGGTTTATGTATTACGTATAAATAAAGTCAATTTAAGGAAGAAATGAGAATCACAATTCACAAGGAAATATTTAATTCTTGAAATATTTTATTAAATCAGAAATTGGGATTATGTATTTAAACACCCTTTTATAAAAAAAATTATATCATACTTATTCGTGTGATCACATTTTGAAATCAGTTTCAAATTAATTTTCAATTAAAATCAATGTGGAAATTAAGTCCGTAACTAGACGGATACCTAAATAAGTCACTGAAATTGAGTCGAAGACACGCCGATTTCCAGAGATATTTCCAAGAAGCGGGAAAGTGCTGGACTTGATTTATAAATGTGGTAGGGGGGGAACAAGTACAGGCCCCCCCCCCCAAAAAATGTTACCCTAGCTGAACGATTTACCTCGTATAATATTGTCACAATCATCTGAAAGTGAACGACGCACCTATAGACATTTTGGACAATCAATCTAGATACTAAGCCCCAAGGTCAGATATCTCAAGTAGGATATTATTTAAGATTATTTTATTATAAATTATCTTGTCAAAGTTAGATAAGCATTCACACGTCATAATCATGAGATAATGTGAATTATTACACCTATGTAAGGTTGACATATCGTTAAAGTACATCTTTGATTTTTTATTCTTCCTGATGATTCCGACATCTTCATACAACTGACACATTTTTTACATATAATTCATATATTATTTCTCGATCTCTGTAGTTGATCGCTATTTATGTCAGAATTTCAAACATTAACTTTCACTGTACATTGTGAAAAGCTTTCTCCACGCAATAATACTGTACCAATAAATGTTTCTTTGCCTTTTTCCATCCTTTTATTTACAATCAATTTTGAGGCTAGAATAGCCTCACATATTTCTCTTCCTCTCCTGAAACTAAATTGATCTTCTGTTGGTACAACATCTTTAACCTTCCTTTCTATTCTGTGGTGTATGATTTTGGTGATAATCTTAGAGGCGTGTAATGTCAAACTATGCATAAAAATGTGTACAAACAGTTGTAAAAGGTAGTATACATATTACGTTTTACTACCCATTCGGGCTATAAGAATCTGACTATCCCGACGCAATAGGGGTGAGAAAGGTAGGATTAATAGTAAATGTACCCCTTACCATAATTTGTGGATTCCCTAATATCCGCACAGATCTGTAGATTTTCAACTATATCTAATCATCTTTTTGACCATGACTAGCATTGTTATTGTTTTATAATCCTAAAAATAATAATAGGGTGTTGTATAGGTATAATTAGCAACGTGGATAGTATATATTATATATTTTTTATAGTTTGAATTTAATAACCCTTCTTAGTTTTGTGTTGATTTATTTTAATTTTGTTTATAGCTTTCTTAGTACATCACTAGAACTCATAACAGTATTAATATGTGCTGTATAAAGATAAAAGTAAAACATATCTAGAATAAATGATACAATAACTGCTTCTCATTACCCGTTCGGGCTATAAACTTGGGGGAGAATAGAGATGTTCGATCTTGGATCGATCTTTTCGAAAATAGATTTTTTGCCCTCGATTAATTGATTTTTTGGATCGATTCAAAGGCCTCGATTTGATTCACGTATCGATTCTTTTTCTATCGATTTCAAAAGATCGAATCAAAAGATCGAAAGAAATCAAAACTTCAAATCAATTCAGGGAAATTTAATTTTGTGGCTTTAAGAAATGTTTTTGTTGACTATTAGTACTAGGAAAATTTCGAAACCAAATCTTGTAATTTTGGGCTCCTAATTAGTTATTATTCGTCTTTAGTTAGTAAAGTGAAGAGAATAATCGCTGATCTGCTCTTTTCACGTCTAGGTTCTGTAAATGATCACATCACGTTTTTATTCTGTAATATATTTAAAGTGACGTGTTGGCCAAAAAGTCAATAGTTTGAAAGTATTTCGTAAAAACCTCATTTGCTCCATGGAGTTTTAGTAGTTATAGAATGCCTACACCTACAATCTACATACACTTCCACCAAGCTAGTGATTCCCAAGTTTTGAGACACACCCTCCCACAAAAAGTTGTGAGGTTTCCTCAAGGCGGATGCCGACAAGTGTGTTTAGTTTTAGTACAATCACTAGTTCTCGATAAATTAATTCAAACAAATAAGGTGTACTGATTTCACAGTTTCTGAAAGATTAATTCGCTGTGACTGAGGAAAGAAAATAAGTGCATCCCTCTCTGGGTTCTAGTGGTTAATGTTTTGATTTGTCTCCAATGTATAACTTGATTTTCTTAAGAATCTTCTGGAAGCTCCTGGATCACAACATCCCTTCTGATTTGGAGGGCAAAATTTTTTTTTTAATGCATAATTTTACTAACTGCCTCCTTCCCCTTACATAAATATGGTTCTCCACCTCCACTGATTCTTCTCTTGGAGTAAAACATTTAAAGTGCTCCTCAATGTGAAAAATCATTACAGTAAGCCTACCACTACACGCAAGTGCCCCTAAATTTACAAATTAGAAAACAGAACAGAAACAAAGTGTACATTGTATGTAAGGCCACACACATTATTTAAATCACTGTCCTCTGTGGTTACCACAAAAATAATATAATTATCTTCCAGAGGCATTTAATAAGTCATAGGGTGACCTGGCGGTCTAGTGATAAGGTGTCAGACTTTCTGTGCTAGGGTACCGGAGTTCAATCCTCGGTCCCAGCACAGATTTATCTGATTGCCAAACCTTTCATTCACCTCTGACAAGATGTTTATTAATCACAAATCATTGAAAGAATGTCTTTATGCGGGTAAAATTCCGTCTTTTTTGGAACTCAAAGAAGAACTTGGCAGAAGAGAAACATTATGTATTTATTCTGCGATTGTGACACTACCAGGGATTACATATGACCCTAATAATACATCGGATTTATATTTATAAAACAGAAATAAAATAATTTTATCACTTTTGGGAAAGAAAGGCTTGCTTGGCTAATACATTGTTTCTCAATTTTTTACTGCAAAATATATATTTTTAGAAGTAAAAACTATGTGTACAATGTTTTATATTTATGTTTTTATTGGCAAAATTATCAAAAGTTTGTTTAATAATCTATTTCACTCAGATTCACGTTTTTGGAACCAATTTGTGTTTTACCTCAATTATATTTGATAATATATACATTGCTTTGATACTGTCTATAAAATTTGTAGCAATTAGATATATAAATAAATATAACCTTATTAGGATATAGTCTTAAATCTACAAGTATTCTTCTTCTTTACTTATTTAGTTACTTAGTAATTAGGAACTCGTAAGTTCATTGCTGCACTTGACCAAAATACGCCACCTATCCCTATCTTGAGCTAGTTCTATCCAGTCCACATCATTATACCCCCTATCTTTCAGGTCCATTATAATCTTATCCTCCAAACTATAAGTATTTTACCAAACTAATTTTAATCTTAAAAAACTCCATGTTGTCAGACAACAATCGAGCTATAACCGACAAATAGGCCACATCTGCTGGTGAAGAGAGTGCCAGCTTGTGAAGGTGTTGTGGGGCCAGCACAACGAACCCTCTCATCATTGATATCAGTTATCTAGACCGAAAATGCTACTTTTTCACTAAAGTAGCTCCTTGTTTGTCTTTACGAGGCTGAATTGTCCCCATTCAAGACCCACCGCTCCAAAGAAAAATCTGGAAGCGCAGAAGATCGAACCTGGGACCTCTGTATCCGTAACCAGAAACTCTGACCAATAGACCACGGAAGTGGTATTTACAAGATAAATTAATGTAAATTATGTAAATTGTGTTTTTGACTTAATACTTTTTATATCGCTAAGGGTTTTTGAAGAATGAATTACATTCGTAAACCGATGGATGAGTGAAGTTGAAAGAAGATACCCGGACATAGGTTTTATTATCGTGTTCGGGTGACATTTTTCAATTATACGTGTACTTAGATGAATGCAAAGTGGATGACTGTGATATGAATTAAATAGTAATTCATGTGTAATCTAAACAACCAAATGCCGCTACATTTCCTCTTAACTGTCATAGTGCCTCTCATAAAGTAGTTATTTTTATATATTTAAGATAATTTGCCAATAGTCCTTGTGTTAAAGGTGTCAATAAATAAACCAAGATCGTCTCAGGAATTATTGAAACTTCTATTTGTATTCTAAATTTTATTTCATTAAATAATTTACACTAATCACATTACCCACATATTTACGTGATTTTTTTACAATATTTTTTGACATATAGATACATTCTTAAATATTACTTGGTCAAAAAATTAATTTCAGAGATATTATTTTTTCGAGATTTCACCTGCACTTAAACAGATATATTGGTGTAACAATCCATCATTTTCAAACAATTTATAGTAAGTAATTTATATATTATGAATTATCATTTACAATCTGTAAACCTTCATTAGATGTCAGGGAGGTTAAAAGTGATCAAATATTGAATGAGTTAACAGCACAAGAGAAGACTTCGCCCAAATTAACTCCATCCGTTTAACGCCAAATTGGTATCAGTTATACAATCTTTGTGTAAAATCTTATACACAAATAATGAGAATTATTATGTCTTCGTAAGGAATAAAGCCGGAGAACCAAACCGCAATATACCAGGTGAGGCATCTTTGTTGACACACTAGAATGTCCTGAAAATGAAGCATTTTAGAAAACATTTCTTCGCAAAAATGTTTTTTGTTTTGTTTTTGAGGGGTAAAGAGAACAGCATTAGCTATTTTTGATTTGTTGGACGTCTTAAATATTAGTTCAGGTCCAACTTTGTTTTTTAAAGAAAACCTATAATTTTTAAACGGAATTTTACTCTACTCAAAAAAATCTGTAACTTTTTAATCAACATGAATTTTTGAAGATATGTTAACTTTTATTTTTATAACACTTTTTATTGCATTATGTTATTCTTTAATATGCAATATTATTTACAAAAGTATTTTAATAAATGTTCAAAATGATTACCATTAACATCGATCGAACTTTAATTTAATAAAACGTTCTTGAATAAAAATTGGTATAGAAAATGCAAGAAATATTTTGAAAAGTTAAAATGTCATCAAAAAACGTTTCAGACAAATGTTGTTAGTGTTTTGTTGTAGGATAAAATTATGTTGAAATAATTATAGCTTTCACCAAAAAAAAAAGTTGACGTTGAAATAATGTTTTAAGACGTCCACCAAATCAAAAATAGATAATGCTATCCTCTTTCCTCCTTAAAAACAAACTATTTTGTACAAACAATTTTTTTCTAAAATTCTTAGTTTTCGGAATAGTCTGGTGTCTCAACATAAATGCCTCACCTGGTGTAAAAACAGTTTCACTGAAATAATAGGTAAATTATTGGTTCAAAATATTTAACCAATATTAAAATAATACCTTATTCTGCATTTTTCTTAAATTCTTCACGAAATTTTACTGAAAGTTTTTGTGAAAAAATCACTCCTTATAAATTGAATAAAACATTCCCAAGTATTTAAAATAATGTACATAAACGCTTCAGCGGTGATAACAAAACTAAAATAAATAAATATACAAATCAACAAAATAATTTATTAGAGTAATATAGTTCTAATCTGTTATAAAAGCGTAATTTTAGCAACTTACAAAGAAACATGGTAACTAAACCGTTTATCTTTGGTTAGCAAGTTTAGGAAATTAGCAATTTTAACCAAGATATATTCATCTTGATACCATGTTTATTGAATTTATGAATATATACATTACTAGAGTTGAATACTATTAACAAACACAAGAGTTGGATGACTACAGATAAATAAGAAAAATTGCTAGGTAATCTTCAGATGCCATGCAAATAACACTTTCAACAAGTGTTTGATTATTTAAGGCGGTGAAATGCTTCCTTAGTATTACAATCTTTTACAGACAAGCTTTAACAAATTGCTCTGGAATAACCTTAAAAAAAATTTTTTTTTTGTGAAAGTAGTACAAATACAACACAAAATATTACACAAACTTGCACCGAATGTGAAAATTAAATTATTATACAGTAT
Source organism: Timema genevievae (assembly GCA_902155825.1). NCBI lineage: Eukaryota > Metazoa > Arthropoda > Insecta > Phasmatodea > Timematidae > Timema > Timema genevievae. The sequence goes on along the minus strand of CABFWO010000583.1, from coordinate 199,519 downwards.
TTTGTTGTATCCCTAAATGTATTGTATTTATCATTATTAAAACATGTTAAGACAAAATGTTTCTACTTATAATTCTTATTGATTGTACCTGCGCCACTTTCTAAGAAGTTAAAAATGGAATTATTCAAGTAAAATATTAAAATATCCACGTGGATGGTTACGCTGACTAAACGTCAACCTCACTTCATCTGGTTTGTCAGTGACAGTAAGGTTGGGTTTCGAATCCAGTCCAGTTGTACTAAGGGTGTTTTTCCCCCCTATATATTCTCGCAAATGAGAGTGTACTTACTCTTAATTCGACCTTCTACATCACTACCTTATAAGTGTAATTAAATATGTATAGCCCAGGCTGGTAGTGAGACGTGGAGCATTGAAATATCAATATTGAAACTTGTTAACTTTTCAAACTTACCGTATTTTGTCTTTAATTCTTTTTGCCCACGATGACAAACAATTCATAATGTTTCTTATATTAAAACCGATAACGCCGTTAGTAAATAGCCTGCACACTTGACAAATTAACAATACAGTATGTATGGATATGTGTTACTTGACCACCCCTGTGGTCTAGTGGCTAGCGTTCCTGACTACAGATCCAGGATGTCCCTGGTTCGATCCCCAGCTCTTCCAGCTTTCTCTGTGAAGCAGTTGGTCTAGAACGGGATCAAACTCAGCCACGTGAGGACCAATGAAAAGCTAATAGAATTTAAAAAAAAAGAGTAGCAGCTACAATCTAGAAAACTGAGATTAACGGTTGGAGGGCTCATCGTGCTGACCACATGGCACCCTCTATCCAAAAATGTTGGCACTAGCATAGTCAACATTCCGCTGAGTCGGTATAGCTAGCTTGCGCTATGGAGTTTTTTTATGTTCTACTTTGAAAAATCGATAAGTATATTTTTTTATTAATTATATAATTTTAATTGATTCGAAAAATTGTTCAAAACGTTCAAGTTAAAAAAAGTTATTTATTCATCTCACTATTTCTCGAAGTGGCGCAAATGTCATAACATTCCTAAAATGGTACTTTACCAAATGTATTGTACCTAGGTTTATATATAGAACGTACACAATAGCTTTCTAGCAGCTTTCCAAGTAACATTTAAAGTATTTTTGATGTAGTTTTTATATTGTTTTCTTTTATTCAGCCGTTGTTATTTACTTCTAATTTATCCTCTTCAGATATCTACACATTTTCATTCCAGCACTAAAAAAATAGTTCATACAATGAGTGCAATGTTAAGCAAATAAATATTTACAGCATTGTATTTTATTCCCTAAGCAACATTTAAGAATTGGAGGGACAGGATGAAGCAGGGTTGCCAGATATTTAACATTTGATTAGTATGTTATAAAAAAATATGTTTATATCTCTTATTTTTCCAACAATCATTTTCTACTTGTAGATAAAATAAATACATTTCGGTTTAAAATTGTCAGTAACATTGATTGATAAACTCTCGTATCAATTATAATCTTTAGCCTAATTAAAGCTAATATATTTTTTAAAATATTGGGGAAATGTTGGTCTTAAATATGTAATTTAAAAGATCAACCTGTAAATCAAGATTATTTTATAAAATCTTTATAAAAAATACTTATCAAATAAAAAAAGAATATAAGAATTTTAAAAACTATAGTTTTGAAACAAAAGATTTTCAAAATAGTATTTTTTCTACACTAATTTTAAAATTTACGTATTTATTAAATGGCAACCCCATGATAAAGTCTCTTTGTAAGTACAATTATATTCACATACAATAATCTACCATATATTAATACCGATATTATCAATATCTGCCTACTTATCTATTTTTGAATTTAAAAATATGTGTAAAGAATATACAAGATGCAAGTGTTCAGTCGAGCCCAGGCCAATGGTCAACAGAGGGTTATTTTAAATTCATATTAGCGCATCAGCGATACTTTATAAGCTTTATTTAATTTAAATTCTAGTCATATAAACCTCATAAAATAAAAATATTTCTAATTACATAGTTATATACAGGTTGTTTGGAAACTTAAGGCCCAAACTGCACATATAGCTTGTTTGAACTAAGAGTAATACAGAATTCCTATAAACTTACATCCGGAAAACTATGCTAATACCATTAAATTATATTCAAAGTTCCAGCATAGAACTCCGCGAGAGCAAAGCCGGGCAAGCATACATGTACAACAAGTTGCATATGAATTAGGTGCGCAGCACTGCACATGTAAAAATGTCAAGCACTTTCTGTGCTGTAGGACTGTTAATGATGATCCTCAGAACGCATTCCCATTTATAGATGGACTGGTGTATTGTGTACTATTAATATTGTGGTATTATGCTGACGTTCTACAAGATAACGAGGTGTACACTGTCCAGTGCCATGCGCCTAACTCCTATGCAATCTGTTGTACACGCATGCTTGCACAGCTTTCCTCTCCCGGCGTTGTACGCCGAAACTTTGGACACAATTTAATGGTATTAGCGTAGTTTGCCGGACGTAAGTGTATAGGGATTTTATATTACTTTTGGCTGTGCAGTTTGAGCGTTGGGTTTCCGAACATCCTGTATATGTAAGAATAGTATGATTTTGGTAGGAAGAACAGTACAAGTTAGTTACTAAAGTTACTAAAACAATTTTAATATATTCATATATAAAGTCATGTTAACTGTCATTTTTGATAGATATTATCGATACATATTGAATAAAACAATAAATAAAGTAAAATGCTATCATTGTTGGCAGCAAATAAATATGTTTGAATATTCTTTCCTGTTCTTCCAACCAAAATCAGGGTATACATAAATATACACACCTTAAAATTCTTTATGTGATGTTGCAAAGTCAAATTATGAGGGGATTTAAAACCAGGTTTTTAGAGTTCTGTTCAGGGCTATAACATCTGTGTCACGATAAGTATCTATTTCAATACGATTTCATATATTTTAATGTATGTTTTCTTAGGAGTAAACGTAAATCTGTTATGTTTGTATGAAGAATGGAACTAGCTTATCTTACTAAACATAGTGAGACTCTGAAAATTATGAGAGTATTGAATGAAATATTTGGGGGAAGGGGGGGAGGGGCATTTTTAGATATGCATTTTGAAATACTGTTGCTAGTTTAGCCAGATTTTGAAATAGACAGTCATTTTCAAGAAACGATCAAATGAATTATGACAAAATCAAAATAATTGGAAACATCTTTATTTTGATAATTTTAGAGCTTAGTAGAATCTTCTTATAAAAACTTAATATCCAATCAGTATTCTGAAAGACCTGTATTTACTGTAAACTTCAAATATAACACTTAGTTTGAATGAGGTAAATAGGAACTTAAAATTACCCTGCACTAGCCATTTCAATGGTCATAATTTATATTATCATTTTCACTTGAGTATACCTTTTGTTGGATTTCCATATCTTACAAAGTATGTTATTTTATTTACTGTACTATTTGGTTTGGATTTCACAAATATGGCTTTTAGCTACGTTTTATATTGAGATAATAACTTTTTGTATTTAATATATCAAGTCAAATCTTGAGCTAAAAATTGTTTACGTTATTAATTTGACCGTTTATAGAATTGTACATACAAATTTTAGATAGTAATGATATATACACAATATCTACTTTTACAATGCAGCGAAGAGCGATGATTTTAAAATAATTTTAATAATTTTAAATACGGATTGTAAATGAGTTGTAACAAGTATAGTAAATTTTGGAATTAATATTTGTAAAACACATATTTAAAAAATATTCTTGTTTGTGGAAAAAAACACTTTATTAAACAAATATTTATAAATCTACAGTATAACAGAAAGTTTACCAAGTGCTTTAATTATTTGTGTGGTTGAAAAGAATAAAATATACTCCTTTTTTTTTAAATAAATAAAATGAAAAAAATTATATAAGCTTGAAATAAATTTCTTCCCGAAATAGGAATGTTACCAGCCTATATTTTACTAGTCATGAAGCCATTACGTAATGTAATAATGTATTATACTCTGTAACTCATGAAAAACTAAGAAAGGGTCTTTCATTGTATCGTGAGTTATGTGTAAGTTTCTTCTTGCTGGAAAACATCTCGAGTATTTGACTAAAGAGTATATAAAGAAATATTAAAATATATACATCATTCACAGTGCAATAACTATGATGTTGGTACATTTCAAAGTTAATTTTTGGACAAAAAGCATTTACATGACTTCGATGTTAAAGCCCCAATTTGTAGTGTTTTAAAGAACATATTCGCACAAATTATGGCCAGAAATGTTTTATTTACTAAAGGTAAATGCACTTTCCAATTCCAGTGGAATATTTCCTCCAGTTGTAATGACAAGTGTCAATGGAATAGTAGATTTTTTAACATGGAATCTTGCCTTACCTTTCCTATTTAGAAATCACTAATCAGTTCCCCTTCCCTTCAACATTTAAAAGTATTGAAACAGAACATTACAAATAATACCGAAAGTTAAATCGTACCCATTAAAAGTCATATTGAACTATACTCCACGAAGGAAGGAAGGGTTGTTTACCTAAGCTCAACTAATACAACAATTAAAGGTGCTGTGGCAAAGGTAGTCTCTTGGTTTCCCAGCAAGATGTTAAAAAGTTACAGATTGCAGGTAAAGGTGGGTGTCGGATCTACTCTCGAAGTTTGTGCCACTCTGCGATTTGACGCCTAGGGGAGTTGCACACCTCGTTCCAGTGGTGAAGGGCCGAACCCGTGCTCTTGGATGATCCCAGCTCTAGTCGACCAATCACCTGCAAGCCCACCCAGTATCAAGGTCATGTTCACAAGTTGTTGTGATCATCAGATCATCAGATCCTTAAGGTAGGCGTGAAGCAATTCCAGGGAAGGGGCATGGAATAATTTGGAAATAACGTAAAAAAATCATATAAAAATTGAGGATTTTTTAAATTTAAATCACTTTTGCAAATTATTATTATTATTATTAGCACCGCATCTTGCTACCCGTTCGGGTTATACGCACTTAAGCTAATGTGTAATGGTAGGGTGATTGTGAGATGAAATAGAGGACCTACAGTTTAACGTGGAATCCGAACCACGGTGGAGGCCTGGCATTCCTCACATTCACAAGTTGCGATTAATACACGTCTTGTCAGAGGTGAAGGAAGGGTTTGGCATTCATTTTGCAAGTTAATTAAGATAATTATTTCTTGGGGTATTGGCAGCACTACCTACCAGTTCTATTAAATTCGTTGACTAGTCAAAAGTGTGCATGCACGTGTTTATTTTCAAGCTCGCAAAGCCTCGGATTCACCCCCACTCCCAAATTCTCTTCTATACCCTCCCCCTAAGCCAGAGGTTCCCTTTTTTTTAGACCAAAGGAGCCCTTTCACCAGAAAAAATAAATTTTAAAGCTCCCGTAGCATTTTTGTACACGAATATTATTAATATTTAATTATGACAGTTGACTCTTAAAAGTAGAAATGAATACGACAAACGGAAACGCTTACATGTTCTGGCTGCACCTTTGGTAAACGTCCTTTACTCGGATTTTAAAAAGTGGCAATTCTAATTTTTGATGATATTTTATAGTGTAAAAAAAGAAGTAAAAATATTATAAAATTGCCTTAGGTTGCCTGAGATAACTGGCTAGCCCAAGGGCTCCGTGGAGCACAGTTTGGAAAACGCTGCCCTAAGCTACCAGTGCGGCCACGTGCAACACTACCGAATCTTCAACTCTGTGACTTTCATAAAAATTAAACAGCGTTTGTCGACTTGAAGTGGAAAGCGATTTGTTGTGCTCTCTGTCGAACATCAAACCCACTTTTCAAGAATTGGGAAAAGAAAACAGTGACAGCCATCACAATAATCTACAGTAATTTTTTTTCTACCACTATCCCGCCAATGTTACATTGATTTTTGTATTAAATAAAGATTTGACCAAATTTTTTTATATATATTTCTAAAAGAAATAGGGGGAGGGGGTGTGGGAATTTGACTATTCACCGGTAAGGATGGGGGGGATCATCAGCTTAAAAAGGTTGGGAGCTACTTTTCTAGTATAGTGGGACGGTGGCAGACACCCACACCACTTATTTGTGTAGGGGGAGAATGAATCAAAATAATATATAAATCAATGAGGGTTTGAAGGGCTTGGCTCTCTCAAACCAAAGGTGTCTGGGTGCCCTTCTTCAGTAAAAAAAATGTGTATGCCCCTAAAAGGTGCTTGAAGGGGTCTTCTCCTTGAAAATTTGAAAAAACAGTAAATTCCCCCCAGATGTTATTTGGAGTGGCCTTCCAATGAAGAATTTTTGAAAAATTGGATTCCCTAGAAGGTATTTTGGAGTGGTCTTTACCTGGTAAATCTATAAAAATGGGATGTTTATAGAAGCTATTTCGAATGGTATTTTTCCGAAATTTTTTAAAATTTCATATCGTTAAAAATATTCGGAATGGTTCTCCCAGGGATTTTTTTGGACTTGGTTTGATTCTAGAAGCTATTTAGAGTTTGTTTTGATAGTAATTTGATTTCATGGTGCCATTCTTCCACACACAACATAATACATTTTTCTTACAATCTTGGAGGCTTCATATCTTTAAATTAATTTACATCCATTCCTGTTTTCAGCCCGTGATCTGGGTCAATTTTTTTCATTCAAGCCATACATTTTCCGCTATCGGCTTGCTAGGTCTGTCTGTACGCCTTATAATCTAACTTAAGACTAGGACGGGCACAGCATCCAGTCCCCGGCCATTGACTCATCACTATAAAAGGGTAAACTCACGTTTAATCAATGATAATTTTTTTGGCCATACCGGGAATCGAACCCGGAGCCCTTAGATCAGTAGACAACAGACACACTACCGACTGAGTAAGGGTGTCAGATCCTCTAACGTTGGTACTGACTTTAATTTGCTCTCGTACTTCTCTTATGGAAGCATCAGACCAGTGTTTCTCAAAGTGTGGTCCACGGCCGGCTATCGAGTGGTTCGCAGGATCCCAGGAAGTTTAGTAATAATAATGAATTAAATAATTTTGATCACATACGATGCAAAAATTTGAACAGCAAAAGATTAAATATGAAATATCTATATTATGGTGTATTTTCTCGGTAGACACAAGTCAAATAGAAAAGGAAATATGAACCAACCTTAAGACAACAAATCTGAACAATTATTTCTTTTAAAAATGAAAACTATAGATACCAAGTTTTAGCCCGATCGGTAAAATAGTGTAGGCTCTAGTCCGAGGTACAGACAGACAGAAAGACAGGACGGAAATTAAAAAAAACACCTTTTCGGATTCGGGGAGGTCATGAAGTGTTGAGGATCGTCAAAATATCGAGTTCGATTTTTTTGACAATCCCAATACTTTCTCTACCTGTAAGATAGCGAGAAAGTAAAAATATGAGGATTCAAATATAAAAAATAATCAAATAATAAAAACTTACTAGTTACATTATATTTGGAAGAAGGTACATTATTATTATTATTAGCACCGCGTCTTACTACCCGTTCGGGTTATACGCACTTACGCTAATGTGCAATGGTAGGGTGATTGTGAGATGAAATGGAGGACTACAGTTTAACGTGGGATCCGAACCACGGTGGAGGCCTGGCATTCCACACATTCACAAGTTGTGATTAATACACATCTTGTCAGAGGTGAAGGAAGGGTTTGGTATTCAGATAAATCTGTGCCGGGACCGAGGATTGAATCCCGGACCCTTAGCACAGAAGTCTGACACCTTACCCCTAGACCACCAGGTCACCTACAAGGGAGAAGGTACAGGAAAGGTGGAAAGGAATTATAGGTAGTTAAATAATTTTTTTCAAACATTTCATCAAATAAACCCTTTTAGTCATGTATTTATTGTCATAAAGTGAAATTGTCTAAAAATTATGTTCTTCCTACATAACTTAAAAAAACCTCCTTACCCCTCACCACTTTCTCCCAGGGCCCCAGTTGTTCCTCAGTGTTCATTGCCTCCCTTTGGTGGACCTCCATCCCCCAAATTTGTATGACCCCTACATTAAAACAAGCATTGGAGGCGATAGTTCCAGCGCCTTAACGCTCTCAGCCACAACCCCCTTGATCGACAATAAACTAGCTATGGTAAACAAGATAGTTCCTCTTTACCTCGTTCTTCGTTACTCTGTCCCAGTCCAGCAGGAGGAACTCCAAGCTGACGTTGTCCAGACCTTCCGCCCCGGCCGGTATGTCGAACACAAACGACTCGTTGAAGACAGGGTTCAAGGTACGTTTCTTAACGTGGGTCTTCTTCTTAGCTATCCGCTGACTGTTGTACAACAGATACATTTTCACGTAGGGATCTTAAACAAGGAAATACCAACAGTAAAATTAGTGAAATATTGACCCACACATTTTTGAGTTAATACAGTCATCAACATTATTTTCAAAATATAAATTTGATCCAATGGGAAGAGGTTATTGGAAATACCTGGACGCACATAGGAGGATAACATCAGAATGGACCTAAAAGAAATGGAATATAAATAGGTTGACTGGCTAGAACTAGCTCATGATAGAAATAGGGTGTAAAGAGGTTGACTGGTTAGAACTAGCTCATGATAGCGATAGGGTGTAAAGAGGTTGACTGGTTAAAACTAGCTCATGATAGAAATAGAGTGTAAAGAGGTTGACTGGTTAGAACTAGCTCATGATAGAGATAGGGTGTAAAGAGGTGGACTGGTTAAAACTAGCTCATGATAGAGATAGGGTGTAAAGAGGTGGACTGGTTAAAACTAGCTCATGATAGAGATAGGGTGTAAAGAGGTGGACTGGTTAGAACTAGCTCATCATAGGGTTAGGTGGCGAAATGTTGCCAAGTGCGGCAATGAACTTTCGAGTTATTAATGCCATAGAGTAAGTAAGCACGTGAGTTTTATATTATTTATAGCTTATTACTATTATTATTGGGCTCATTTTAAAGAATCAATTTTAATACCATAGAAATTAAAAGAGTATTCAACCAACCATTCATGGGTATTACGATGATTTGATTATTGATGCAAATATAGTATAGGCCTACTGTACTTAGATGTCTCTTCCGTAAGCTTGTGTAGGCGTATAAATTAAATAAACACGTCAATCCATCATTTAATATCTCAATTTACCAGCTGTTTACCAAAATACTTATATTTAATTACGGTGTCACATTTTTCAAGGGCGTAGAAAGCTAGATTTTCTAAGAGGTGGGAGGAAGGTCCTTATAGAAAGTTTTACTATATCTTTAGCCAATAAAAGTTTTTGTACATATAATATAGACCCCCTTGGGGGGGGGGGGGGGCACAAAATTTCATGGGGCGGACCCCCCTATCGCCCAACCCCCAATGACCCTTGCCTTTCTACACACTTGACATTTTTCTTGTGAACTATCTTCATACTCAATCTCCCCGTACTGACCAGCAAGCCCCGTCACATCCATCTTGGGCAGATTGCGAGCCTTGAGGACCACAACCGTGAGTCTATTAGCTGCTGGCTGCCAGCACAGCGACACGAGGATCTCACCACGACCTTGAGCACGGATCTACAAGTATAGAACGATACAATCATTTCCCACCCCAAAAAGTTCTAAGAACAGAGGGTCAACTGGTAGTTCTCTACTCCAGACAAGATGAACAAAACCCGAGTACTGTACATTGAGACTGCGAGGTTTAGTTTATCTACAGAGGGTTAGCTTGTAGTTCTCCGGTTGTTACAAGCTGCACAGAACACAAGTACTGTACCTTGAGACTGCGAGGGTTGATCTCTCTACAGAGAGTCAGCTGGTAGTTCTCTGCTTGAGACAAGCTGCACAGAACACAAGTACTGTACCTTGAGACTGCGAGGGTTGATCTCTACAGAGAGTCAGTTGGTAGTTCTCTGCTTGAGACAAGCTGCACAGAACACAAGTACAGTACCTTGAGACTGCGAGGGTTGATCTCTCTACAGAGAGTCAGCTGGTAGTTCTCTGCTTGAGACAAGTCCACGGTGTTCAGAGCACAGAACACCTCGCCGATGATGTCATCGCGGGAATACCGGTCGAAACTCAACACCACGAAGTGGAGGGTGATACTCTGTTAAGTTAAAACACATTAGTATTTTACTTTGATATAAAATTAAATCCATCATTTTAACTTAATTTCATTAATTAGTTAACTAATATGTTTTTGATAGAATTGCATACTGTAATTCATAGATCAAAATATAAATTAATATATACTAAAAAAAATAGGCTAGATACAATTTACATAACTACATCAACTTATGAGTCACAGTTGCAAAGGAGCTAACCATAAACCAAGTAACGCTGTTGAGAAGAGGGAAGGTGTAAGCACTAATGCAGGCCTATACGTGCTGTTACATGTTACAATGTTACGTTACATCATAGATATTATTATATACTTAATAATAATGTTGAAAAATGATATCATTCATATATTAAACGTTACTAAACATAGAGGCAACTTCTTGTTCTGAGATGTATTAAATCTGAGTCCGAATTTTAGGGTCACAAAATCTTCCCAATAAAATAATAACATTCACTCTTGATGTGAAAAGCTACGTAACAAAGGTTAGGGGAGAGGAGGGGGGGGGTTGTCAGACCAAAGGTCACATGGAGGTGGGAGAGTAAAAAAAAAAGGTAAAAAAAAGGTAAGAAAAAAAGTTACTTGATTTATGAATGAACACTACTAAAATTTTTACCTATAGCTAAAAACAAAATTATTATTTTTATTTTTTTACCTTTTGAAATTTATATTCATCTACCAGGCTATGCAAATATAGATCAATTTTTTGACAAGCAAAAGCGTTAATAAGGTTTTTTAAATATTTATAGCTTGGATTGATTGATTATTTTTAAATAGCACAATTAATACAAATATCTATTTTACCGACGGTGCAAAATCTCCCTGAAATCCTTCCTTTGATCTTTTAGTGTATATTTCGTATTTCTCACAATTCATTAGAATCTTAAATAGCATTTCTAATATTGGTTTGCTTACGTGATGATCTGTTCAAAATTTGAAAATGCATAAATCGAGAACCTTTGGGACTCAATGAATAAACTCGTTTTAAGTCTAGATCACGTGATATCCTTCAAGTAACGTTCACTTAAAGTAAAAGACCTCCCAGAACATATCTTACGTTAAGTTAACTGCAAGTCAACGTTAAGTTAACTGCATCGTGATCACTTCCATTTAAACACACGAGGAGTTCCTTTAAGTTAAGTTACTTTAAGTTAAAGTTAAGTTGATCGTGATTCCGGCATAAGTGTACCCGCATTTTCGTGAATGTATAATGGAGATCCATTTAGGAAAAACCACCCTAAGAAGACCCAACTGAGATTTGAACCTTGATCTCCCCATCATAGGCAGTCTAGTCTAACAAGAGAGTAGCGCGTTAGACCACATGGCAACCAAAGCGGGTTGCTCAGATGGTAATTTGAAGTCCAGCCTTCATAAAGTCAACTTCGTTCATTTCGTATTATTATGGCATCAAAATTATCAAATATAGTAATATGGAGATAATTTGTACCTGCGTCCAGAGATCATATGGGATTATGAGAAGTGAAGTGTATAAAAAAAATTGTAAAACACGTGGGTTAAGAAGTATTTGTTGAAAAAAATTAAGAAATCGATACGTTACTCTTTTATGTTGATGATGACGACCGGCGCATGCCCCACGGTTGGATGGCAATTGAGACATTACGATTTATGATTGCCCATCTGTTGGTAATAATTATGATGATAACATTCTACGCAGTGATGATTTGTAAGTGTGCGGTGGTTTGTATGTTCTGAGGGTTTCACTTATTATATTAATAAAAAGCAAGCTGTAATTGATTTTAATACTCGTATACTATTTAATAATAATAATAATAATAATAATAATATTTAGCACCGCGTCTTACTACCCGTTCGGGTTATACGCTTAAGTACTAATTACGCTAATGGATTAGAAATTGGGAAGATTGAATTTAGAGGAAGTGAACTCGCATTTGCGTGAAGGGAGAGTGGAAAAGCATTTTAAGGAAAAACCACCCCCAGTTCACCCGACCGAGATTCGAACCTCGATCTCCCCGTCCTGGGCGGTCGAGCTCAACCCGACTAGCGCGTTAGCCAACTACGCCACCGAGGCGGGTCTTATACTGTTTATTAAAGTGATTACACACTCTTAAGATTGTAATTTGAACATTAGAGCGACATAGATCCTGCTTGTGAGACTAAAGGACATGGACTTATCTTAGGCAGTTTATTTTCCAGCTGGCCCCTCCCTCTGTTGTTGGAAGTAAAATCTGGCCATGTTGGAAAGGTTTATTTTTTTAGATATAGAACGAAACTGAATCTTTCTTTGCATATATTGTAATCGTTGTCATTTTTAATTTTACTTTTCAAAAACCCTTTATAGGTTTAAAACACGTTAAAATAAATAATAATTGATCAAAATGATATTAATAATTAAAATATAACCTGAGTTTATAATCTAGTATTGAAAATATTACGCTTAAAATTTTCCTAGTCATTCATGGATGAAACATAAAAGGAAGATTTGTTTACTGTCATTTAGTTTAAAAGATAAAAACTATACTTCAGCCATGATTTTCTGTTAACTTAGAGGGCCCAAAACAGTACCATTAGAAAATGTTGTATGCGCTTCTTTTGTTTAACTGTTTTGTTTTCCTCAGAAACACATCCAGTAACTATGGATAAATATTCCTCCTCGGACATTCTTCAACCACTGCCGCTCAACTAAAACTGATATTTTAAGAATTATGTTTGCACAGCAGTGGTTTGAGAAAATTGGTTTGATTGTGTATGGACCACTAAAAAAGCGCCCATTCAAGGTAGGCCTACCTGTAGTTGGTTGAAGTTGATGCCGTAGAAAGTGAAGTCCTCGTCATAAACAGGGTTGCGAGTCTTGCGGAGGACCCTAGTTTTAACCTTGTGCTGTTTGTCCGGGAGCAGCTGTAGTTTCACATAGGGATCACTGCTGCCCAGGTTAGGATCCTTAGCAGGGAGCTCCTTACATTTCACTACAGTCACCAACAGGGCGTTCTTGTCGCTCTTATACCTGCACACAAATACCAGAACACGGTTGTGATGTCTAGCTGTCACTATCAAGGCGTTCTTGTCGCTCTTATACCTGCACACAAATACCAGAACACGGTTGTGATGTCTAGCTGTCACTATCAAGGCGTTTCTTCATTCTTATACCTGCAAAAAAAGAGAAGACACTGTTGCAATATCTGACTCATCAGCAAATCCTTCTGGCCAGGCTTTGTGGCAAATGATTCTTAGTGACTGTACTGATGATGATTCCTTGTTCTTCCTTTAGGAACAGGGGAATAAATAAGGCACAATTTCATCAAGCTCTCTCTTCGTATAGTTATGTATGTCAGAATTTGTATTAGTTTATTAAACAAAAATAAATAAATTAAGATATTGAACTAAACCAGTATTTGCTATATTACTTATACTCTAACAAAAGGTAAAAATGGAAAGGAAAGTCACATATTTTAAAGGAAATCAACTTTTATATCTCAAACTCCATAAGCATACCAGAATTATTCTTTTTAATTAATTTAATTAGACTAGAATAGAAAATTACACCAACATAAGAAATGTACCTTTCATTTACCCTGAAGGGTAGCAAGCCTACCTTGCATTATTTTACTATGGCATAGCTTATAAGATAGTGCTATATTGTACTACTTTTCTGGGAAAATGGAGTATACGTGATTTTAAACTTTATAAAATATAAGTACAGTTCTATAATGTTTTTATGTAATTTTATATATTTAAACAAAACTTAATTATTTCGATGAATTTTTGGGCCATATAAAATGTATTTATATATTAAGATATCTTTAAAAAAATGAATTTATGAACCAAGTTTTCGAAATTATGAGTAATTAATACACCGTATTTATAAAGAATATTAACACATAGACCGCAAATTATTATTATAATTGCGGCGCTGTCCATCTGGAGGGTACCACATTTTAAATCAATTTAAACTATTTGAAAAGTGAAAAATATGCAGTGGCCGACTCCACGCGTCCATCACAGAGACTGCCTTAAAATATGAGTGAAGAATGACTTTGAGCACGGGAATAATCCTGGATAGCTAAGTGCACTAAAACAGAACTCCCGGGTTCGATTTCCGTGTCCAGGTGTAGTTTTTCAACTAATTTAAATTAATGTATTTATTAAAATAATAATTTTTTAGTCTTATATTGGCTTCCCACAAAAAATAATTTATTGAAAAAGTGTGTTCCCAAAAGGTTTACAAATTTATAATCGGTTACATCGCAAATAATTCAACCATATTTTCCGTTGTCCTCATCTTACTACCAGGTTCATCCGATAAAGGTAGGCATGATGGAGGTAGAATTAAGAGGGAACATACCCGAATTTGCGTGGAGTGAGAGGTGGAACCCTTTTGAGGAAAATTTTACTCAGTACACTAAGATGGGATTCGTCCCAGCCTTCCTTTTACCAGCAAATCAGACATGGTCAGTCTGACGCTTTAGTTTACGTGCACACCGGTGTGGCTTTTCTTTCACCAGCGTATTAAAACAATAAGAACTGTGTAAATAACTTCACTATTTTTCATTCAGATAATAATTAGCTAATTATAATTTATGTCACCCGCTTCTGTAGCTGCGTGGTCTAACGCACTAATCTCGTGTTTGACTAGACTGCTGGAGGTGGGGAGATCGTGGTTCTATCCCGGTCGGGTGCATTGAGGATGTTTTCCCCTAAGTGGTTTTCTGCTCTCCCTCCACGCAAATGCGGGTGCACTTCATCTAACTTAAGCCTTCCCAACCCCTAACCCATTAGTGTAAGGCGTATAGTATAGCCTGAATAAACAGTAAGAAAAATAAAAGAAGAAAAAATCAATGTCTAAAGACTTAAGACATTTTTTAATAAAACTTCATATTGAGAATCTATCATAAATACACTCTTTATTTCAATTAATTTCATTTAAAAAGTGTGTACATCATTATTTCAAACACTTTTGGAGTAGTTTGATAATAATTTATTTGCTTAACTTCTAATTAATCTCATTACTCATAATTTTGAAAACTTGGTTCATAAATTCTTCTTTTTTTTAAGCTAAGAGTTTATTTGGAAAGTTAGTGAATGAAGAACTAACGGCATTGAAAGCGAACTAGTATAAAGGATCAAGACATAAACACAAATAAAGTAGAATGTAAAAGTGTGTAATACATAATAAAGGTAGAAACAAAGGAAAGAGATAGTCATTAAATGAAAAGAAAAGAGAAAGAGAAAAAGAGAAAGGGAGGAAAAAATTAATCACTTTATTGATCCAATAAAAGGTGTAAATGTGAGGAGGAAAATGAACTAAGCTAAAAAAAGGAAAATTGGGGCAAGCAAGGTGAAGTTGAAGTAGAAGTAATTATGTAGAGAAGAAATTTATGATAGGAATGAAAAATTAAAGGAAGATTTACTATAGTTTTAATGGTATAGTGTTTTTTTATTGTCTACATTTCGCTTTTTATCTTTATTTGTTATCTTACGTAATCTGTTCTATTTTTATTTTTTACAATTTTTGTACGTACAATGTCGAGTATTTTTTCTACTTCTATAAGAAGTTTTATTTATACGCCTATTCGGGATTCAACATTACATTTATTAAACTTTCCAGTTAGACCAACTGTCCTAGTTTGGTCCGGATATTATGTACTAACTAGGGGCGGATCCAGATCATTTTCATAGGGGGGGGTCGTAATTAAAAATAGTATAGCTACTTACAATGTTAGATTTCTATTTAAATCGATTTAATAGTTTTTCATTCGTATTTGATCTTCTGTATGTTTTAAACCGTGGTCATCCTCTCCAATTTTTTGAAAATGTTTCACTCTAGGAGGAGCTATGAATAGTCTTCGCCTTGATTTTTTTTATATTAGATTCTTTTATGAGCCATTTAAAGTTCTCTTCAAATATACATTTTTAAAATTTGGATGCCCCTCTAAACTATTTAGATTGATCCTCACCTTAATTTTTACGATAATTAGATATCCCTATAAGATAATATTTGACAAAATTTTGAAAATTGAATCATTTCAGAAACTAGGCTATTTGAGATGTCCTCGCCTGAAAATTCTTCAAAATGACATGCATCTAGAAGCTATTTGGATTTATGCTCCCCTATACATTTTTGAAATTTGGATGGACTTGGAAGCTATTTAGAGCTTTCCTTCCCTTACTTTTTCTGCCAGTTAGATGCCTCTACTCTAGTAGTTATATGAAGTGATCTTCTCCGGCATATTTTTGACAGTAGAATGCATCTAGAAGTCATTTGGAATTTGATTTAAGGCCATCTTTCAGTTTCATATTCGATAATATCAGAGGATTTGAAATATATTTAGGGCGTGTGGGGGGGGGGAGGATTTATTCCAGGGAGGGGCAAATAATTTCAAGGGGTCAGAGTCCGTCATAGTTTGATGTGTGTTAATCTACAGTCTCTATGCGGAACAATGTTCGTTACTCGCTATGCGTGACAACTATTCGTACATGAAAACCAGTATTTTTTTCCCACACTTGCGTGAGTCATATCAAAAATTAAATAAACGTGGACGAATAATGCGAGTTGGACCAGCTTAAGAGGTGTCTGCGCGTAAAAAGATAAAAAAAATGGTATAATTTATCTGTATTGTATTTTATTTCTAAAATTTGAACTTTCATAATGTTTTTTGTATTAATTTTCTAACTTTCACAAGGGGGGGGGGAGGTAAACTGACCTTTTGAACCCCCCCTGCCTGAATTTACGCGTTACTACTAACCTCAGTTTGAAAACCAACTGTCCTAGCTTGCCAGGGACGGTCTCATTGGCTGCCAAGTTCTTCTCGTTCGTCTCAATCTCGTCCTTGGTAGGAGTGCTGGGCTTGTCTTTCACCTCATTCTCCATATGGAAGGTTATGTCCTTGTTGTCTATGGTGATAGGCTCATTCATCGGACTACTTGAGGGCTGCTGAGGCGACAGATGCCCCACTGACGGGCTCGGGGTGCCTGAACCACCGGGCTGGAAACAAACATGAAGTTACAAGTGCAATTTTCATAAAAAGGGAGTTTTAGAAAATACATACATAGCTTTTTTTTTTCGCAATATTGACTACATTTTGTTATATTATTAGCAAAGCCTGGATTTTGATGACGTGTCATCTTTTTATTGGTTCATCACAGACAATGTTCATAAATATAGTATGATTTTGGTAGGAAGAACAGTAGAAGTTAGTTACTTAAGTTACTAAAACAATTTTAATATATTCATACATCAAGTTATGTTATCCGAAGCTGTAATTTTTGATGGATATTATCAATACCTATAAAATAACACTAATAACTCAGTAAAATCATATCAATGTTGGCCGCAAAGAAATATGTTTGAATTTTCTCTACAGTTCTTCCAACCAAAATCAGGATATGCATAAACTCTGTTTATGGTCCCCTAGTTGTAGAAATGTATATTTTATACGTCCTTTTTTGGTCATTTTTGGCCATTATAGAATTTTAGGTAATATTTTCTCGGTTTACGTCTTTTAGGACTTATTTTTAAGCATTTTTAGGAATTTTTGAGTCATTGGTATGGATTCATGTTGAATAAGTATGTTACTATTGATAATGTATAAATGCATAAATTTATACAATACACAATTGTCGGAATGAGAAGATAATATAGTCAATGAACTTTGTATCCTTTTTGTTTACTTCTCAAGCAGATATTTGTAAATCAATATTATATTTAGCGGAATCCAGAAGTTTAGTTGTTTTGGGCTTTTCATTGCATGTGTATTTTTTAGTTTTGTAAAGCGCGTGTTTGAGCTAGTCGTGCTCATTAATTACGACTATTAATATATTTAGATCATTTTTTGAAAATTTGAAGTCATTATTTAGAATATTCAGATAATTTTAAAGGTCATTTTTTGATCATTTTTGAATAATCAAAATTTGGGCACTGATTATTAGTGTTGGTTTATAGGTATTGACAATATCTATTAAAATTGAAGGATACAGGGGAAAAATAAGGAAGAGTCACATTTAATAAACATTTTATAGGACAACAAATTGTATCTCTCAAACTCCATAAGAACACCAGCAAATACTTTTTTAAATAATTTAAATATGATGGATACCTATCTTAAGCATGATATAGAGTACATAAGAAAGGTCTCATGATTGTAAAACAGATGGCAGCACTAACATAATTTTAGTTTAAATAGGACTTTCCTCCTTTTTCCCTCGTACCCTTCAATTGATAGCTGAAGATCAGTATGACTTGATGTGTGAATACGTGGGAGTTGATCTAACTAGCTGTCAGATAAGGCCCTTTCTATAAAAAAAATTACTGTATTATTGTTCGAGACGATGTTTGAAATAACTAAACTCAAACCTGCTTAGGTCTAAGGTACGGCTGTCCAACTTGAAGTTAGCTAAGGGTCTCATTTTATATTCCTAAACAATGTGCGGGCCACTCACGTGGAAATTAGGCCTATACAATATCAACAATTTTCTTGTTTATTTGATACTCTTAAACAGAAAGTCCGTTACTTTTTTTACTAGGTTATTTTGTTTAATTTAATATTAATTACTTAGAATTTTCTAATATAATTCATATTTTGGATTTTTTTGATAATTGATATGACCTAAGACCTTAGTTAAAATATACATCGATATTGAAGTCGAATGATGAGTAAAGAAACATTCACTCAAAAGTAATTTTAATTAGATACCAAGCACTATTTTTCTTCAGTGTGTGGTATTTTAAATTTTCGGATAAATTAAACAGACGAATCTTACGTGATAGGTCTATAGACTAATAACTAATATATTACATTGAAAGTATTATAGTAATTGATATATAGCAAATAATAAGGAAATAAAATTTACACACTTTTTGTCTGATCGTGCGTGTTCAAGAAACTCCTGGATGACGTTATATATACATATAAACTTTTCTAATGCGTTGTGAGCCACAAAATATGCTGTCGAGGCCCGCATGCGGCCAGCGGGCCACCAATTGGACAGCCCTGCTCTAAGATGTCACTCCCGCAATAGACTGGACTGCTGATGACGAGAAAATCAGGGGTTCTATCCTGGTCGGATATACTGAGGGTAGTTTTTTCCTACATTTTTTACAGAGTCCCTCCACGCAAAAGCGAGTACACATCCTCTAAATTCAATCTTCCTAATTCCTAACACATTAGATTAATTAGTAGATCAGCATACAACAACTAGTAAAGGATGGTGCTAAATACGAGACTAACGAGACTGGCTAAATGGTAGAGCATTGGTGCGTACAACATAAAAGGTCCAGAGTTCGATTCCCGTTACAGTGTTTTCATTATTTGACTTAATTTATAGTAGGAAACCCTCCATTATATTATGTGGATGCTTTAATATATTTAATGGTTAAACTAGGCGCTATTAATAATATATTATTGTAATAGTGAGACACATATACAAGTGTTGATAATTTAATAAACGGCCTTGTATTAACGCCTTGAGACGTGCTTGCAAAGTTGGTAGGAGTGTGGCTCTTCTTGAGGAAATAGGGTCCCGTGGCCATGAGTGCTATCGTGGTGATCTAAGAAGGGTTGAGGGTGACTGGCCAATGTTAATAAATGGAGCTGTACTCACCCTTGGCAGCGTGCTTGCAGGGCTGGTAAGACTAGGGCTCTTTTGTTGAGGTAGTGGAAGCTCTTGTTCATGAAAGTTACATTGGTGGTGGTAAACCAAGGAGTAAGGGTGACTGGCCAATGTTAAGAAATGGAGCTGTACTTACTCCTGGTAGCGTGCTTGCAGGCCTGGTAAGACTAGGGCTCTTTTGTTGAGGTAGTGGAAGCTCTTGTTCATGAAAGTTACATTGGTGGTGGTAAACCAAGGAGTAAGGGTGACTGGCCAATGTTAATAAATGGAGCTGTACTCACCCCTGGTGGTGTGCGTGCAGGGTTGGTAGGACTGGGGCTCTTCTTCAGATAGTGGGAGCCCGCGGCCCCCGGTGGGCTCTTGACGGCGGTAGGGCGGCGATGGGGGTGGAGAGTCAGAGGTTTGTCAGGGGAGCGCTTCTTCCCCCCAGTGAGGCGGGTGTGGCGTCGGTAGCAGAAACACGTCACCGCCGCGACGGTCACTAGAAACAGCGTCGTTCCCAGGCATATCCCCACTAGAGCGGGGGTAGTTACTGTGGATACAAAACAAGAGGCACTTCACAGCTTCATATTGGTCTTTGTTAGTTAGCCATACGCTGGCTGAAAACGTTAAGGTGGGGCGAAATAGGACGCGAGCTAGGGCCAGTATTTATGTCATGTTTATTAATAAACTTTTTTTCAAAATAAATTAAATACTGCTTCATCAAATGCATTTAGTTTGGTTTTATAAACATACTAACATAAACAGTTTTCTTATATTTGTCACGGACATTATTAAATTTAACGAAAAACTTTATCTCAAGAGAAAAGTTATCATAAAATTCCAGGATGCCCATGAAATATATTTAATAACTGTTATTATTATATGTAGAAACCCACTTCAGTGAATCTTTTATCAAAATCTTAATATGTAGATTTCGTTTATTTTATAGACACAATTAGCAAAAATATAAATCATCTAAGTTTGAAACAAACACTGTATCTTTAATATTTCCTAATAACAGATAAGTTTTATGGGAATACTTCCGTAAAAATTAGTCTGTTATTCAAAAATGTTGCTCCGCGTAAAGAACGATAGGGAACTAAAAAAAACCTATGTATACCAGAAGTATTTACTTTAAAAAAAATAATGTCAAGGATTTTCAAGAACGATAAGGCACACACTACTCAGCGTCTTGCAACCTACGTAGATAAACCCAAAGACGGCTCTCAAAGGATTACAAACCCCGTGTACTGATAGGGCACGTTACACTTGTCCTCTCAAAGGATTCCTTCCTCAACAACCCCCGTGTACTGATAGGGCACGTTACGCTTGTCCTCTCAAAGGATTCCTTCCTCAACAACCCCCGTGTACTGATAGGGCACGTTACGCTTGTCAAACTGTGGAGAGTTTCAAGTGAACTTTGCGTGCGGGCTCTGTGATCAATATCCCATTAACAAGCTTGTACTCAGGAAATACAGTCTAGTCAGAGGAAATGGAAGTCGGGAGAGTGTACGGCCAGACTGAGCGAGCGACTAAATTATAAAATAGAACACATTGGTTGTAATGAGAGGTGGCCAGACTGGAGCGAGTGATTGCGCGCGCTTGAGACGGAACAGTCTAGTTTACAGGCGCTAGACTAGACAATATTATTGTATGTTGGTTCATTGAGTGCTAGGAAAACTTCTCAATTTGACATTTTTATTACCATCGATATATTTAGCGCACTTGCTACTAATGGCCTAGTTTAATTGGTAGGACCATAAGCCATATATATATATATATATATATAACTGGTATGTTTAAATACTTCACTATTATAATCAAAGTAGGCCTTTACAAATAAGAATCACCAATAGCGTGGAGAGAGGATGGGAAAACCACAACAATAAATCATTTGTCAAAAAACACCCTCAGTTCACTGAGCCAAGATTCGAACCTTTGACTCCTCGTCAACAACTATCGGCTAGTCACATTCTCGCCAGTTTGGCCACCCCGTTACTTGCTCTCTCTCTCGCTTGTCAGTCTGGATGAACCTTGAGGGGTAGGGGGTTTCAGGCAGGTCGGGGGAGGGGTACAAGAAAACATATAATAACTACAGTCGGATTTTCATCGGTAGCCTGTTATTTGAAAACTGGAAAATTATGTTGCTAGAATAGCGTGAATAAAAATATTACAATATATTAAATAATAAATATTCTTAGTCTGTTTGATTAATAGTAAGGTGTGGCAGAAGGGCGCGCGAGTAATCTTACATTTTTTATAGTATTACATTTTTTTGGCCAAAATAAATCTAATATTTCTCCAGTAGCAACATAGAGTTAAGTTTTATGCACATTTTAATATCAACATATCTTGAATATCTATCAAGTGTGTTCTGGAATTTGGTCAAAACTTTTTCTCTTTATTTAAAAAGTTTTGACAAAATTACCGGACACCCTTGACAGATATTCAAGATCTGTTGATATTAGCATGTGCAGAAAAATAAACTCTATGTTGCTACTGGAGAAATATTTGATTTATTTTTGCCAAAAAATTTATATTCCATAAAAATTGTACAAATACTTGCGCTCCCTTCTGCCGCACCTAAATATAATTTATACAGTAGTCCACAACGAAGAATTAATGAAAGTTTTTTGAAAGATTTTTAACTAATAAATAAAACATATTTATAGAATGCTAAATTAGAGTTACTTTCAATCAGTGCTGTTTGTAGATAGTTATTATAAAAATCAGGGTTCTAGCTAATAAATTGAACTAAAAGCTTTAGTCCATTCAGCTGGTAAAAAAAAAATACGTTGGAGATACTTTGTGATAATGCTGGCACGTAGCAGACTGCATGTACTGGTGCTTATTTGGTTTGATTGATTGTTTTGTAGGGGGAAATAATGAAATCAAGGTTGTTTCAACTCATAGATTACATTTCGATTTATATAGGAAGGGACTTTTTTGTTGCTTCAAAATGTTACTAGAAAAAAATTCATAAATTTGCAAGTAAAGTTGTGTGATCTTAAACTGTCACTTTTAATATATAAAATTCATTTCTATGAAATATTATGCCTACTAATAAATATATAAAATATATTATAGATACAATGAAGAAAACTCAAACATCCTGAGTGTCATTGAATAAAATCTCATATGAATGAAAACTTGAGCTTTCTGTACATTCAACTTTTCATCAAAGCTGTTAACGTTTATCAAGAGTGTGTTGTATAGTGAGAGTGAGTGAATATTGGTGGGTGACGCTAGCCAGGAAATTACTTTCCAATTTCATTACGAGCTTCCCATAAATAATTGGCATCCCACTAAATCACGAGTAAAACTGATTAAACATTCGATGCCAGCTCACACACAAGGCATGATGTCTGTTAGAAGCTCATACACGACTCCTGACCCATCGGAGGGTGAAATTGAATACATTTTACGACATATTCACACGAACTTTCTCATATTGTGTGTGTTATATATTGAAAGAAAATTTTCATAAATAGGTTTTCATTAAACCACCATTAATTACGTTTTCCTAAAAAAACAAACACATCAACTTGTTAATCACAATAAACACTTTTTATGGAAAAGTTTTAGTCTAAATTTTTAAAATATCTCTAACAAACTTTAAATTTTAAAAAATAAGCTATTTTTAAACTAAACCAAAAATATTTTTGATTTATAAAAATAAAAACTAATTCTTATTTACCGTGAAAAACTATTCCCAGCTACCCATTTTGAGTTTAATTTTCAAAGCCAATTTTTTTTACATCAAATTTTCTATAAATGTTTGTAAGTAAACTATCCTTAAATTATTTTATTTTAGAAAATTAAACATACATAAATATTAATCATGTGAAATAGTCACCTGATACCAATTTTGAATAAAATCGTTGGATCTAATTTTTTAAATTCAAATTTTACAAAAATCAGTTATCAATAAACTAATTTAAAAAATTTTTTTAGGAAATAAATATAATTTGTTAAATATAAACAAAACGTAGTAGCCATTTAGAATAAAATCGCTAAATCCATTTGTTTTAATATTCAGATAGTAAAAAAAAAAGTTATCAGTAACCACCTCTAAACAAATTTTCCCCAAAACTTACCAGATATACATTTTAAACAAAATCGTTAGAGCCATTTTTGAAATATTTGGAATGCAAGCAAATTATTCATCAGTTAGCTATTCCTAATTTGAGGGCTAGGCTCAAAATAATAAATACGTCCCTTTTTTTTTTTTAGCATCGTGTCTTGTACTGGTCCGGGTTATACTCTTTCCTGAGGTATTGCCCTATAACATATAGATATATAGTTTGAACAAAATCTATCAAAACTATTTCAGATCTGTAGTGAGGGACAGATATACATTGAAACTGACACAACGGTAAAATCCATTGTTTTGGGTCAGATACACATAAAATGTAAAGGTTCATCATGATCTTGGTTTAGAAAATAGTCACGATTTACTTTACTTTCTCTTGAAACGAGAAAGTAAAAATATAAAATACAATCAAATTATAGATATAATTATTATAGATAATTAGAAAAAATTAATATTACTTTCATAGAAGTTTTAGATTCCAAATTAATACTGTAGCTACTAGTTTTTACAATCCTGTTGAATTTGTTATAGTTAATCTTCACAATATGAATGTAGTTAGTAGCGTACATTTGGTTACATAAAGTAATTAAAATTCTATAATTAATGATAAAAATAAACTCCATGACTTAAGCCCGCAATCGAGCAATACCGACCGAGCGGCTCTCGCTGTTAGCGATGATAGTGCCAACTTAATTGTAAAAAAATTACCCTAAAATGTCGTAGTTAATTTAACCATTTTATTTTACTGATATTATAAACAACCACAATTTTTAATATAAGCTATGAGAAAATAGATTGGTGTATTAAATATGTAACATATATTAGCTTAGTGTTAACAAATACCAATCACAATCAAGGTATTACTAAAAAAATTACATATATATTTGAAAGGCTCTT
The DNA here is from genome assembly GCA_902155825.1 of Timema genevievae. NCBI lineage: Eukaryota > Metazoa > Arthropoda > Insecta > Phasmatodea > Timematidae > Timema > Timema genevievae. The sequence continues at coordinate 174,903 of CABFWO010000583.1, read as the reverse complement.
TGGGAATTGTGAACGTGAGGATCTTTGATATACTTTTATTCATGGGGTTTGTGGTAATATAAAACATTTTAAAATGTCTAATCTAGCCTAACCTAGTCCACACAACCATAAACATGTGGGTCTTGGGATAGGGGCAGAGTCTCGACGCAAAACTCACGATAAAGCCCATAACCTATACCGTTCTACAATCCCACAGGCCACAAAACACAGTCCGAGTCTTAAAAAATAATAAATAAACATACTTAAGTTCAAATTATAAGCATAAAAAAATTTAAGTTCATAATTTCTTAAAAAAATACCTTAAATAAACAAAAATAAAATTGATACAATTTTAATTAAGGTAGAATGGTCTTGGGGTAAAGTGTTCGCCTCAGGATCCAATAATGGTGGATTCAAACCCAGCTTGGGTTGACGGATTTTTTTTTAGTGATAATAACTCGTAGCAAAACTTCTTTTGAAGGAGAAGTAAAGTCATAGTTCCCATGTCAATCATGACATGTAAAAGAACCCTTGAAGGTATCTGAAAATATCTTTACCAGCAAAATTGGTAGGCCCTTTCGCTCTCGCTCATAGAAATTCACCTGTGCTTTTATAATCATTCAGTTCGGAAAGTTTACGTTAAATTCCCCAGATAAATAAAAAATTAAGGTACAAGAAAAGCTTTATATTGATAAATATTTAAATAAAAGCAAAATAAATCATATCTACAATAATTCATTTACACTGAAAATAATAGCAACTTTGACCTTGACAGATTACACTATGTGTCTATTTTATAATATCCACAATAGTGAAATAAAGCAAAGTAAGATGGTCACTTTTCAGGATAAGCGTAGTCTCCATAACTTCAATAATTCAGGTAAAATTTTTTGAAAGTATATACAAAGATTATCTGAAGAAACCATATAATTATTTTACAATAAAAAATCGACAATTTACCAGAATATTTGTGTCCTAATTTTATGAATTAATCCTAGAGATTTATTAAAGCGCACTAACGCTAAGTTTACTTAATTTTCCGTGCGGTATGTTGGATAGATAGGCTACCAGCACAATACAATTGCATAGCGTGTAGCATATATCAAGATTAAGAGGGTCTACACACGCACTGCGCACTGAAGGGTCAATATTGCGTGTTACTAATACGCGAGATACATAGATATAGCGATTACTAACTACGAGAGTTATCGTTCTCTATGTTGTGTGGCCTAAAATTTTATGAACGTTAGTTTGAAGAAGTGAAGTATTATAATTAAGGCTGTAATAACAGATAAAGTACATAAAAAATTATTTAAAATTTATTTTGATAGGCTGTACATAAGTTGAGTAGGTATGTATTGTAATAACACGGTTGGAAGGACACTTGCTAAGTTACTAGATATAATTAAAGGATTCATACTTCAAACAATATTAGGCCTAACTGCAACTTCTACTTTTACACCTCCCCGGTAGACTCATCCCTTCCTTTTAGGACAACATATCTTACTAAGAACTTTGTTTTCGAACACCATAAATTTGTTTTTGTCATAAGTTAAGAAACCACGTTTAACACCCATAAAAAACTGGTAAAGTTCTTGTTTGGTATATTATTAGTTTTACGTTCCTTGAAAGCAGGCGAGATGTCAACAACTTACTGACCGAGTAATAGCATGGCGAATTCTTTTCCTAATTTCCGGCCTAATATCGTTATTGCTAGTTAAATTGTTCCAAAATATTTAAACTCATCAACTCTGTAAAATGTTATCTTGCTCACAGTAATCTCTAAATTAACGACCCTAATCAATATTTACCGACATCCCTGCTGACCTACCTGCTTAGAGCATACCACCCTCTTCATTTGGCTACCTGTTGAGAGCAAACCAACCTCCCCTCGACCTACCTGCTTAAGACATACCACCCTCTCCACTGACCTACCTGCTTAGAGCATACCACCCTCTTTACTTGGCTAACTGCTTAGAGCATACAACCCTCTCCACTGACTTATCCAATTAAAGCATACCACCTTCTTCACTTGACTAGCTGACTTAGAGCATACCACCCTCCCCTTGACCTAATTGCGTATAGCATACAACCCTCTCTACTTACCTACCTGCATAGGACATACCACCTTCTCTGCTTACCTACCTGCATAGGACATACCACTTTCTCTGCTTACCTACCTGCATAGGACATACCACCTTCTCTACTTACCTACCTGCATAAGGCACACACCCACATCCACTGATCTAACTGCATAGGACATACCACCCTCTCTACTTACTACCTGCATAGGACATACCATCCTTTCTACTTACTACCTTCATAGGTCATACCACCCTCCCCCTTGAACTACCTGCTTAGAACATAATACCCTCCACACTAGCTTTTCTGATCGGAACATACTAATTTATTTGTGCTGCTTACAATATCCATAACCTTTTACTCTAAAAAAAATATTATCTTTAACAAATTTTTAAGTATCTAATTTTTAAACTTGGCTGAATTAAATTAGGTTTAAATAGGTGTTTAGTTTTGCTCTCTACAGAATATTATCTTTTGTCAAAAGTATTTAGAGATCATTCAATATTTTTTTAAATATTATTTATTTAGGTAAAAACTTAGACGGGGTCAGTAACCGATAAGATGAAATATTTTTATTTAATTTATATAAAGTGTGTGCGTGTGTGTGTGTGTGTGCGTGTGCGTGTGCGTGTGCGTGTGCGTGTGCGTGTGCG
>CABFWO010000583.1:139638-166091 GCA_902155825.1 Timema genevievae | reverse complement strand
GGGGGGGGGGGGGGGGGTGAAGGGTTTCCAAGTTTCCTCATTGAATAGACAAAAAGCTGAGCTTTATTTCTGGCGATAGGCTTACAGTAAGGTTGTTTGTGTTAAAATACTTACGTCATAATTATCAATATAATGTGTGTGTCTTAAATGAAATCAAAATTAGACGATATTAAAGAATACCTAATGGATTTAAAAAAAATTGAAAATAGTAATATACAATAAAAACACTAAACCATTCGAATAAAAAGCTGTTATTAAGAAGAAATATGGTGGTACTGATTAGTAAGGAGTATTATGTTACCGAAATAAGTGATAGCAAATTAATAATGAGCCTAGCATCTCTTATTCATCAGCAATAATTGATGGACAAGAGATGTGTGAATTTCAAATAATTTGGTTTCAGCCACCAATAGGATTTTGAAATAAAGCTTATAGCTGAAACGTATTATTATTATTATTATTATTAGCACCGCGTCTTACTACCCATTCGGGTTATACGCACGCTAATGTGTAATGGTAGGGTGATTGTGAAATGAAATGGAGGACCTACAGTTTAACGTGGAATCCAAACTACGGTGGAGACCTGGCATTCCTCACATTCACAAGTTGTGATTAATACACGTCTTGTCAGAGGTGAAGGAAGGGTTTGGCAATCAGATAAATCTGTGCCGGGACCGAGGATTGAACCCCGGACCCCAGCACAGAAGTCTGACACCTTACCCCTAGACCACCAGGTCACCAGGAAACCTTGTACAGAAACCAAACAAAGCGCGTACAAATTGTTTCTATCCAGAAGATAAACATTAAATACCACCTTATCTAGAAACATACTACTAGCTATTTAAGACGACTGTTATTGGTTGGTAATTTTTCGCACTGTTTCTTACCACCCGTCTAGGCTAGCCCAGCTTTTGGTAGTGATAATCACGGCCCGGAAGTTGAAGACATAACCTTTTTTTTCCGTGAAATCGATCTCAAAAGTAACTTGTATGTAAACACATATCGAAAACATTGATTCTACTGTACTTTTTTTTTTACATCTATGAAGGATTTAACAGTTTATGCCATTTTGGGGCATTTTTCTTGTTTTTACTCTTATCATGAATTTTCTGTCAGTTTTATAATCACTACATAAAAATCGTAACACACAACGGATAATTTTTTTAATGCACAAATAATTATTTATGTTTATTTGGAGCATTCATTTTCTCGTGTAATTATTAGCACGGCAAGACATGAAACAATGAGCATGAACTAATGTTCTCTGATGGTAAAAGTAACTCTTCAGAAGACATTTAAGAGAACATATCACCAGGTTCCATGCATCAATTATGCTCCAATTAAATTTGTGGATGTGAAGCGCGGCTTCTTCAGGTACAAAACTCTCTTGGACAATAATCGCCGATCATTCACACTTGGAAATCTGAAGATGACCTTCGTTATGCATTGCAGTGCAAAATAAGGTATATTTAAAATGTTATTCTCTCTTTCTCTAATGTCCACAAATGATATGTCTATTAAATTAAATTAAATTTTTAATAGGTATATTGGTCAAACAATTATTTATTTATTCCTTTGCAGATTCCCCAGCCATTACCATAGATAGACAAGAGGAATAATGAGATTTTAAATGTATTACTAGATTTTTAAGAGCATCTTTTGTATTTTTGAGGATATAAAAACAGTGTTTTAAAGTGGATAGTTATTATTTATATGAGCATTTTTTTTTAATTTAATAGTATCAATACCTCACTTTAGGCGCATTTTTTGTTTTGTTTTCAGAGGCATCAACTTCCAAGCCCTGGTGATAGGGAAGGTGGATTTTAGAAAAATGAACCTGCATTTGTGTTGAGTAAGCGTGGGAAACAATTTAGTTAAACCTATGCACAGTAGACTCATCCAGGATTCGATACCCAGCTTCCCTGTCACTGGCAAACCAGACTGGGTGAACTTGACGTTCATTCCGCGGGCCCACCAATGCGAGAATACGTTTGATCCTGACTATTGTTTATGACTTCCCCTTTTGATATATATTATCAATACCAATAGAATAAAACTAATGAAATAATAAAATACTATCAATGTTGATCACAAACAATTAAGTTTGTAGTTTCTAATAGTCTCTTTCTATGAAAATTGGATTGTAGCTATATCTACATTCCATGTGCGATAAGGAATGTCAAAAAGATTATTCTGACCCAAAATGAAAATAATTTGAATATTTATTTTAGGCGTTTTTTTTACCTCTAACATACTTTACGTACACAGCTGATTTGCAAGGAACTGTGGACATAATTGTTCAGTACTTGTTTCTGGCTCGTTATCCAAGATTTCTTTTTGTCCTTTCCTTTATTGTTTTTATTTTATTTGGAATCTTACTCAAGATTTTTTTTAAATTTATCGTTAACGGTATCATATTGTCGAGCACAGAAAACGAGTGGCTTAACTACTTTTTGTAAGGATATTCTCTTAAACAAAAAATATCCGATGTAAAAAGAAATGAAATACAAAAATAAATAACAAAAAAATATGTCTGACCTCTTTGTTTTAATTTTTCTTCTGAATGTTTTGTTGGTAAAATAATTCCTAGCCGTTACAATCTCTAAAAGTATTTTACTATATCTTTTATTTTTTATCATTATTGCTACTTCAAATTAAAGTGTGTTATAATAGATTATAAAAATATTTTTTCTACTTAGTAAATTAAATAAACTGCACACTTTTTTAGCTAAACACGTTCATAATATGATAAATATTGACATATTAGTACTATATTTAAAAATAATATTTGGACTCTTAAAATTTAAATTTCAAACAATTATTGTAATTGTATTAGTCGCTGTAAGACCACAATTGTAATAAAGCCACACACACAATGATTTATTTAATTTTGTATAGGCCTACATATATTTATATTAGGAAAACCTACATAGGCTGACAAGTGGGTTAAGGCATCAACCTCTTCTGGTCTGGTTTACTTGTGATGGAGAGTTAAGAGTTCGAATCCCAGTCAGTTGTACAAAGGGCGATTTTCCACAAATGATTTTCCACTCTCCCTCCAGACAAAATTATAGTACATATCCTCTTCCCTAACCAATTAGTGTTGTTATATTCGGTTACTCCAGACGGGTAGTAAGATGTGGGGGAGGGGAGAAACAAATAAATACTAAAGTGTATTTATATAGTAGGATCTATGTATGAAAAACCTTTTATAAAATACAATCATATTTTTTCCAGTTAACAATGATAATTTTTTTGTCTATATTTTAGTGATATTTTGTAGGTATTGATAATATCTATCAAAAGTGACAGCTGAATAACACATGAATTTACGTATGAATACGTGAGATTAACTGTCAGATAATAATAATAATAATAATAATAATACGCGTCTGGACTACATTTGTAGACAAGTAGTGGAAAGATTAACCGCGGTACTACTGTATCGTTGCCCGGGGGACGGCCAAATGTAGGTCTACTAATTGTACATCCTATCCATGTCTGATGAGTGATGATGGTGAGTATGAAGGTGTGGAACCAGTAGAAACACTTGAACCTAAATTAATTCTAACTAACCAAACCCTTCTGACTGTTTAGTTAGTTCCCCTTTCGGGAAAAATACCCATACTACCAGCCAGGAGACAGAGTGTAAAACCATTTTGGAAAAACCACCTGACCAAGATTAGAACCTAGATCTCCCCGTCATTGGCAGTCTAGTCTACTCAAAGAGTAGCGCGTCAGACCACGTGGTTACCGAAGTGGGGCTCATAATATTAGTGTAAACAATTTTATGAGGGCTCCAGCATGTATTTTATGAGGCCTCCAGCATGTATTTTATTAGGGCTCCAGCATGTATTTTATGAGGCATCCAGCGTGTATTTTTGAGGCCTCCAGCGTGTATTTTATGAGGGCTCCAGCATGTATTTTATAAGACATCCAGCATGTATTTTATGAGTCCTCCAGCATGTATTTTATGAGTCCTCCAGTATGTATTTTATGAGTTCTCCAGCATGTATTTTATGAGTCCTCCAGCATGTATTTTGTGAGGCCTCCAGCATGTATTTTGTGAGGGCTCCATCATGTATTTTATAAGGCTTCCAGCATGTATTTTTTTCTAGTGCAAGTGCTAATTCAGTCTAAAAAGTTTGGAAATCCCTGGTCTAAGGCGTCACGTTCATGTTGTTAGACTGACCTGCTGATGACGGAGAGATCTTGGTTCAAATCCCGATCTGGTCTACTGAGGGTGTTTTTTCCTAAATGTTTTCCCACTATCCTATCATGCAAAGGCGGGCAGATTACCTCTAAAATGCTTCTTTCCTCATCCCTACCCCATGAGATTATTTATCATATACTCGTATCCGTATGATCTGAACAGGTAGTAAGATACGGTGATAAAACTTTTTTTTTCTTGTCAAATAAAGTTTTTTTACAACAAACGTTACAATAAAACGGACCTTGGCTCGATTTCCCTTCCAATCCCACCTTTAAATGCTAGCTTTGAGATCACCGACACATTTATTTATTTTATTGTGAACTTGCCTTTTTTTATTATTATATTTTCTCCCTCTCGTTCTGTCGAATTTTAAGTACACTCTATGCAGATTAGCTAGAGAACAATAACTCAATGAAAACCCGTGCATGGAGGGAAAGACGTAGAAGATCGTTGGGATTAAATTGGAGTTTAGTTCGGGGAAAGGTTGAGTCGAAAATGGTTATGGCTAGAACAAACGAGCTCTGTATCTTTACAGTGTTTTTTTTTAATGGTTAGATGACACAAACACACACAAAGAAGATAATATATAACATAACTAAAAGAAAATCTTTTCGCTTTTGAATAGAAAGAATTAAAAAAATAATTGACAAGTAACAGCTATATCAATAAATGGAGAAGACTTGTAGTAAAATATAATTTCATTATGTCGAACTATTTTACTCTAGTTGCGAAAGAAAAACATTGAAAATATAGATTTTTAATTTATTTGACTTTTTTAACGTGCACTTTATGAAGCGACTGATTATATCAGCACAGGACTTATAAACTTAAAATCTAGAACAGACACATCATCCAGCCCCCAGCTGTTAATTTATCACTGTGAAAGGGGAAACTCATATTTCACCAATGATACAATTTTCAGCTCTTCCCGGAATCTAACCTGGGACCTTTAGCCCAGTAGACACACATGCTACCGACTGAGCTAAGGTGTCGGATAGTAAATAAATAAATATAAAAGCTAATTGCATCAATAGGCAACAAAGCGACAAACTTGTCTAGTTTGTTTCGAATCCTAGCCGGATTCATTAATGGTGTTTTTTCCTAGAGAAATTCCCACTTCCCCTTAAAGAAAATGAGGGTACATGTTCTCTAAAATTGTAATTTATTCATCCCTACTACTTTAGTGTGGTTAACATCCGCATATTTCGGATGGGTTATAAGACACAGTGGAACAAATAAATAAAACTGGTGATTGGTTTTGAAACTGTAACATAATTAGTTTCACACACAACTTCAATGAAGTGAAAATAAAATGTACCATAAAAACAAATAGTCCCCTCCCCCTTTTTTAATTCACGTCATAATTAAGAAATAACATGTAACCAGATTGCGCATGCGTGTAACTTATATGTCTAATTATATTAAAACCACATGGTCATGATCGGAATACTGCTACATCAATAATTTGTATTAATCAGAGAGGTTTGTCACCGCTGTAGTAGTCACGGGTCTATTGTTTGTCATCTAGCACGATTCAAGTTGGACCGGTTGCGGTATTCAGGGGTATAGAACGCGCTCGATATTAACAGGATCGATCAAGGCATTATAATTCACAAAGCCCTGTCTACTTTCCCCCATATATCTTCGCCCATTTATTTGAGGTATTTAACACGCACTTTCTGAACCGATTAATTATATCAGCACGCGAGAATAAACTAACTAAAATCTAGGACAGACACAACATCTAAACCCGTCCGTTAAATCATCACAGTCAAAGGGGAAACCCACATTTCGCCAAAGATAAATGGTCTTGTAATTCCGAGAATAGAACCCAGGACCCTTATATTAGTAGAGAGAAAAACTACTGAGCTAAGGTGTCAGACTCACTTGATTTTGAATAGGTTTTTAAATATATTTTGAACAAAAATAAATTCTTAATATTTAAAATCAAATAAGCTAACACAAAACACAAATATGATCACATACGCTAGTTAAATTATATCATAAAATATAAGTTGTATAAATTGGCATAAGTATTAGGTAACAATTTTTTACCCAATCTATACATTATTATTTGTTTCAAAAAGGTGAAATCAAATTGTTTAATCTCTCATGACTCATTTATACTAAATGATCTTGTCTATAATTACAGGACACTAGAGATGCAATATAGTGCAATATAAAAATTAACATTCCAGAAGGTTTTTAATTAAATTAAGCTATAAATGAAATATTTTAAAAGTGGTAAGGAGCAGATTCCATTTTATAAAAAAATATTGTTTGTACTGAGTGAAAATATGAAACGCTTTTTAACTGAGAACACAACAAAATGTGTGTGTGTTTGTGTGTGCGTGCGAGTGTGTGCATGCGAGTGTGCGTGTGCGTGTGCGTGTGCATGTGAGTGTGCATGTGAGTGTGCGTGTGCGCTCGTAAAACCTCAGTTTACCCAGTCAGGATTTGAACCTTAACATTCCTGTCACCAATAAACTTGATTAGGATGGCCGATTATTATTATTATTATTAATAATGTTTATTAATAATAATATCATCTTTATTTGGGTGAACTTAACCAAACTAAGCAGGAATGCATTTAAAACAGTCTTAATCGAGTAACATATATTACAATTTTTTTCAAAATATTAACAAAACCACTTAAAAAAATTAAAATGCCTATTATGTTGCTGTTTAAAATTTTTCCTAAAAGCTACACATTTCCTTCATAATATATATTTTACATTTCTGTCTTAAAATATTTTTATAAACGTTAAACTCTATATTTATTAATCCATATAAATCAGATTTTAAGTGTACGAAATGTTTATTTGAAAATATACATTTTCTAGCTTGTTTGACTTACACCATTAAAGGTTTTTAAACATGTTAAACCACTTAAACGAGGTAATTATGTCCCCACGAACCCTATATCGACACAGGTAAAGATTTTTTTTTACTAGAAGTGATCAATGTTTGATTAGTGTCACACACTCATCTTCCGACTACACATCTCTGATAACAAGTTCTGATAACGGATAATTACTCAGCTAATTGAAAGGGGGTATTGATTTTATAATAAAATCATTTCTGATAGATGGGGGCAAATCAAATTTTTTTGATTAAGTTATTAACATAACAATAAAATAAATTCTAAACTTTATTAAGTTTTCATTTGAAATACCTCATTATAATCGTCAGTTTGTTTAATAAACTATACGCATTATTGATGATAGTTACAATAGGAAGTTTTTGCTAAACTAATTTTAACATAAATAACTAAATTAGTTTCCCATATTGAGGGGCACGTGGACTAAATGTCAGTCTCATCTAGTAGGGGATTCTCCGTAACAGGGAGGTCAGGGTTCTAATCTCAGCCGGGCGTACTTAAGATTGTTTTTCTTGATTGGTTTCCCAATATATGCTCATGCAGATGAGGGTAAATTTCCTATAAATCACACCTTCGCTATATTTTAAATGCGTACAACCCGGATATCATTTCCAAAAGATTTAAAATGTCTTCCAAAACACATTTACTTAACTGTTAGGTATTGTTTGAAAACAAATAAACTTGAAAATAACACACAAAAATTAACATCACATTAAATGGGTCACTAAATAAGAGTTTTTATTTCAATTAAGTTTTCTCATTTCGGATTCTAATAATGCGCTTTATTATAAAATATTTTTATATATAAGTGTTTGTAAATTTAATTACAGATAGGTACGTACAAATATTATTATAATATAGAAATGTTTTAATATTGACATAAAACAAGGGTATTCCAATTTAATCTCACCCTAATAAAAGCACTTTACTTACCTGCAAATCTTGATATACTAACTAGAACTTCTAACACCATAATGTCAATGAATAGTGAAGCCCATCAACTAAGATTTTCCGAGAATTTGAATCACAAGGGACGCCTCCCAATATTCTATGTAGCACGTCATTTCCTGCTACTAGCTATTCCCGCGTCTGGAAACAACTGGAGGTGTTGACAGGTGGTTCACGTTAGTACCGTCAAACGTCGCTTGGGGCGCCGCGTCATAAGTCAATATCGCCACCAGGAGAGCTGGAGGTTGGTATAATAGGGCATGGTAACGGAATAGTTCATCTAATCAGGTTTGGTAAATGAATAATGTGGGTAACATTAACCCATGTACACAATACTTTTGTAGATTAACACAATTACGGGTGCATAATCTAAACAGGAAGTAAGACGCGATTCTAAACAAAATTCACACACACATACACAGGCACCGACTTATGTAAATTATTGTGGGTGAGAGTGGGGGGCAATGGTTTCAATTTTATGTCAAAACTATTACATTTTCAACGTCATGAGAGAGAAATACACTTCATATATAATTTAAAGTTTTTATTGCATTTGAAAATTAGTATAAAAGCTAACATAATAATGTCACCTAACATTCTGCATTCACATATATTTTATTACACAAACATATCTACAATAAATAGGAAAAAACAATATATTTTATATAATTTGAACTTGACTTTTCTTATGAACATATTTCGCAGAATAAAACATCTGTCGCTGCGGGATCTTATGAAACTTTTATGCATGCTCTTATAAAGTTGTGTTTTAAAACGGTAGTTATTATTTCCTAAAATATTAAAATTGAATATTTTTTTATAAGAGAAGGTAAGGTAAGGGCTTCTAGAGAAAATTCTTTGAAGAAATTTTCAGACACTTTTAAATTAAATGTTTCTGTTTCCACGGGCGGGATAAATACGCTCGACTCTTTCAAAACAGAACCACATGTTGTTATGCTAGGCTAACAATTACAATATTATTTATTACTATAAAATGTCATCGCAGCAATCCTTTGAAAGCATAGATGTGGAAATGTTTATTAGTGAGCTAGAGATCAGCCGTTTGTAATTCAAAGTCATCTGAGCACAGCAAAAAGCAAGAAAAAAACAAGATCATGGGAATCATTGTGCAGAAAGTTTATTCCAAATTTAGTATTACGTAGACACCTCCAAGGGTGAGGGTAAGTCCAAACAATGCTTACGTAATACAGAGAGAGACGGGAAATAATAGGGGAGGGTGACTCGCGAGTAAATTTAAAAATACACTATAATGTTATAAATTTTTAAATTTTAACAGTTTAATACAATAAATATAGATTTAACGTACAACAATGTTTATTGTGAATTATTTCTCATTACTAATTTACAACTCTCATTAATAACTGCCAGCAATTTACATAATGCCTAAAAAATCATCTTTATTCCTGTTAGAGGGAGAGAGAGAGGGGGATCCAAATTGGTAAAAAATGTTGTTTTTATTGTTTAAATCTTAGAAGGAAACATGGGTTTAATATTGGTAGGGCGACAGCAGCGCTTCTACGAGCGTTAGCGGCACTGCTAAATACGCTCGTGGAAATAGGCTCTAAATGTTCAAGTAGGTTTTAATCTTTACGATCACAAGGAATATAATGTTTACTTCACGCATCGGTATAAAATTATAATAAAATATAATCCTAGTAAGTAGTAACCTAACCTGTGGATTGACAAGAAGAGCATCCTACCGTGAGCAACCTATACTACTTCCACCCTGCCGAGCATCACGTGGCTTTATTCAAATCACTTGTAAGGGATATATTTATACTAGTTTCTCTACTGTACATAATGGCTTCATATCGTAGTAAATATAAATTAAATATTCAAAGCTAGAAAAAATATATAACAATTTAACATTTCAATTTTTAGGTGGGCCCAGCCCCCTGATGGAAATTATTGGATGGGTGTGGGGGAGGGGGGGGCAAGGTACTGTTTTAACTTGACCATTTAGCATTTAATCTGTCTGTCTGTTAGGATGTTTGCTCCGAGATAACTGATAAATGCGTAGACCAAATTTTAGCTAAATTGGGCATGGAAATTATTTGAATCCAGGCCGAGCCACGTACTAGTATGTAGTTACCCTTTGTTAACCCTGAATGGTTGCAAGTTTACCTTGCATTATTCCACTTTGGCGTAGCTTTTATAAGACAGGATCAGCAAGGACTACAAGGATCATCGAGGTAAGATCGCTACATTTCAATATTCTTTGAGATTATGCCGAGCTCGGAATATAGAATGCACATACTTAGTTTTTTAATCTTGCTATCAGTTTCAATATGGCGGCCGCTCAAAAGATTTGAATTTAAAATTCGAAGAATCATTCGAATACCGTGGATCTACTTTTTTTTTTAATTGTGTCGTATATTGCGAGGCTGACACTAAACTATGTGAACAACGGTTGTTCTCTGTGAATATAATGAACTATTGCATATAGTCGTTTTTGTTTTCTTACTAACTTGATCGCCAGGGAAAAACATTCACTTCAAATCCAAGGAGAAACTATGGGAGTTATTTTGACTTGAAATCCAAGGAGAAACTATGGGAGTTATTTTGACTTGAAATCCAAGGAGAAATTATGGGAGTTATTTTGACTTGAAATCCAAAGGGAAATCTTTAAGACTGTAGTAACCATAAGATCATGGCATGACATGATGCACTTTGCATATTTTAATAAAGGGAGTAAGATATACGGTTCACATAACTACTTTTAGATTGTTTTGTTTAAATCTTGTGTAAAAAAAAGTCTCTGGACAGGAACTAAAACAAAAAACCTTTGATTTAACGTGCCATTGCTCTTCAGAAACAAAGACCTGTGACTCTAATCTTTGTACGAAGACATTTTTAATTTCAACTTCTCGGTGACGTTCTGAACTGTTCAATACTCTACCATAGCCATTAGCGCATCTTTCTTCCGGGCTAGGAGTTTGATTCCAGGCACGGCCGATCGTTGGGAAAATTAGAGCGTCCCCTTTCCCAGTGATGGATACACTGGAGAAGTTCTAGAATTAATTAAGTTAGTTTTTAAGTCGTGTGCTGGTTTCACAAGGTGATTCAGAAATTGCACTTTAAAGTGGGGTGAGAGTTGAGTTCCTTATTTTTACAGGCCTTTTTTTTTTTACACTATCTCTATCTCTCGCAGAAACAAGGGTTGGTATTTTGATCGTCAAAAAAAAATTGAGCTCGATATTTTGATAAATGTCAACGTTTTATGACACCTTGAGTTCAAAAAGGGGGTTTTCGTGATACGGTATGTCTGTCTGTCCATCTGTCTATCTCGGCCTAGAGTCGAAATTGTTTTACCGATTGGGCTGAAACTTGATATCTAAGGTTTTGATAAGATTCTCCCGAGGGATTTTTGGGATCATATTTCTAACCCTAAAATTAACGGTAGTTTAATGAAGGGAAAAAAAGGAAAAAATATATATTTTCTCAAAATTCGCTCTATCGATTTTTATTTGATTTTGTACCTAGGCACCGATGATATTCAAAATAAAATGTAAATTCTTATTTTATCATAAAAACGACCTTGAGACTTCTTTATATATGCAGAAATTTCCGAATTTGATCATATATCTGCAACTATTTGGGATACGAAATAACTTGTCATTGTAAAGTTTTGATATTATTAAATATAATTTTTTTTATTTAAAATGTAGTTTTATAAAAACACTAGTTTCTAAGTTACAAGCAAATAAATATTTTATTTTGATCTTTGAAATGTGAAATTGATTTTTAGGCTCTTTGGTGGACAGAGATGTTCCTCTTTTATCAATAAATCTGTAACAGTGCATATTATTTCATTTACTCTCTTTGGTGGAGTGTTCTTGCAACAATGTATATTATCTCGTTCCACAAATATTAGGAATTTTAGTTACTCTATATATTTTCAGATAAAAGAGAGAAATTCTGTGAAGTGTATTGGACCGTTTATTTTAAAAATTATTTTTTGGCTAAACTAAATACTTTTTTGTACCACGTCTTTTTAACCGTTCGGTTTATAAGAATATGTAATAGTTACGCTAATGTTTTAGGGATGAGAAAGGTTAAATGTTTAAGAAGTGTACCCACATTTGCGCGAAGGGTTAATGTAATAATATTTAAGAAAACCCTCCCTCACTTCCCCCATCTGGGATTCGAAAACAGTATTTGATTTATTTTAGTAAAAAATTATTTTTTTAAATACTGTCTTTAACTCGCGGTTTATTCTTCTCCATCTTTAAAAGGGCTGCATTAAAATATTTTAATTGGCTGTAACAAATTATTAGTATATTTATGATAAAAGGAACCATCATCATGGCTAATTTAATATAAACTGAACAAGGAGCTAACGGGCAAAGTATCGGAGGTCAAGGTTCGAATACCGATCAAGTGTTCTGGATAAGGGCTTACCTCAACGTCACCTCACCCATATACATTGATACATTAATATATAATGTCGCAGTTAACAAATTTAAATTCAAAAATAAACGTTTTGTGGACCTTGTTTAATAATTTCATCGTTATCAGAACATCTTTAACGTATTTATTGATGTTTATTGTGATTTTAACAATAAATCATTAGAACTTCAATAAACACGATATATATTATATAAATGAGAGTATCAGATAAAGTCCTCAACAATTCTTATTTCACAACAAAAGTTTGTTACTCTGAAAATCACAAAATGTTCTCCGACAAAAAGTTACAATCACATAGTCACGTTTTTAGTTATAGCCTTGCCTAACTATGGTAACTATGTGTTTAGTGACACCATTACCTAAACTATATATAGATCACTGTTGGTGAGTTAACTAATTATTTATGTGTTTTTTTAAATTGATATGGGATATCGTCAATTTGAGTTAACAATCATAAATTATTATTATTATTATTATTATTATTATTATTATTATTATTACACTTTATTGTTTTGTTTTTAAAGGGACGTCATTTGCAATATAAAGTTACCCAGATTAAATATTATTTCAATGAACTTCGATTTTAAAACTCAGAGAAAAACTTTGTCACTATTATTTGTTTGTAGCGACGAGTTTCCCAAATTCTAAATGTTGCTCCATTTAAACATAAATGTTTCCAAAAGCTCGTTTTGGATTGTTCATTTCCGAGAACGACGCTGAACTCCCCCACACCTCTTTTTTCCACATATTAGCTCAGACAATCTTTTAACTCTCATTCCTCTGGCCATTTCCTTCCCATTCCACCCTTCATTCACCTGTCCTTTCGTGTCCCTCGAGCGCACTTCCGATGTTTTCATTCTCGCTCGAAAGGAACCCGATAAAATGAAAGAGAAGCTGCCTTTGGATTTGTTCGTGCCCAGGAAGGAACTAAAGTGCTGCAGGTTCTACTGGAAAGGTTCCACACTATTAACTGCGACGGTTCTCCCACCATTATTCCGTGTCGATGATTCGGTAATAACTACCGTCATCAACGTCAGATCTTTTACATCAAGAATCGTAATAGAATCAAACCTTTACAAACCAACGAACGTTTCAAACTGCGAAAACAAAGGTACAAAGATATTCAAGTGAAGTAGGGACGTTGCTATTATATGTGTGTATTGTACACCCCAATAAGGAAATTGCCCAGTTCATGAATCGGGACTTTTTTGCCCATTCAGTAAACTGGCCTCTCCTGGTCATGTCACTAACTGAGCAAAAAAATAGTTCAGTTCAGGAATTGTGCAGAGCTTGTGCTTCCCAGTTCACGAACTGGATTATTTCATTAACTGGAAAGCTCCAATCGTTACACAATTCATTAACTGGATTAGTTTCTGCCCAGTCCGTGAAATGGACAAGCGAAGTTCTTTTAAATTAATGAAACTTTTTATTGTTTTAGAATGGAAGGTTAGGTTAGGTTATGTTGGGTTAATTTAATATATCTAAAAACGAATTTCAGTTAAGCTTGTAGTAGATAGTAAAATAAGTTCCATTTTATGAAATTATCACGAGAAGAGGCCAGTTAACCAAGAAATGGGCAAGCATTTGCCCGAGTCATAAACTGGGCAGTTTCACTATTGTGGTGTAACATATAGACCTACATAAACATATAGCTCTCTCTCTATCTTTCTCTCTCTTTCTCTCTCTCTCTTTATATATAATATATTCAAACAAAATTGCTTGGAGAATTATATCATAGCTTACAAATTTAACTTAAATTAAATTATTTACTTAACGTACACATTACTATAATTATCAGTTAAATTATTTTATTTTCAAAGCTTAAGAATTGAATAACTGATCATTTAGGTAAAAACCCTAGAAATGGTGGTAATCCTCCTAATAATAATAAATTAATAAAAAATATTTGCGTGGATTGATTAGATTTGATATAAATATGATTAATACAAAGTATAGGCCTATAATTTGAATGTAGCATTATTATATGTTAAATAGAAATATATATAATTATATATATATAATTATATATATATATATATATAGGGTCACCTGTTTATGCATTTCGGCAGGCTTGTCAGACTGATGTGCAGTAGTAACTTCTGGATCAGTTAGGAAACCAACAAGAAACTACCTCCCTCCTCATTTCTCTAGTACGCTTCTTCAGTGCTATCTAGGCTTTACAGCTGACGGTGGAACTGTTGAGGATCCAACAAACCTTCGGTTTGAGTAAATTATATATATATGTATATATATTAGATGAGTGAAAATGAAACCAATCAAGCTATTTCCCCAAGAAGCGAGGGAAATAAAACGACGCCAACATCGATTCAATTACAAAGTCAACAACAGGAAATTAAGTACCTCGGCTGCTGTTTCTATCACGCGTCATCTTCCTCGATCACTAATTCATTTATATCAACAAAACTCGACGTAAAATAGAACAGAAATAAATTAAAGGGGACAATGGTGAAGTCCTATAGCACGAATAAACCTATCAAAAACATCTTTTTTTGCTGTGCGCATCACTATAAGCTAAATTTTTTGTTTTATCTAAACGTATCAAAAATTGTTGTGGGGGCTTTTGTTTGTATATAATTTTACTATAGACATATATAAGTTTTACATACACATAAGTTATACATAGCCAACCCTCTAAACTCTAGTATATTATAAGAATGCATGTCGAACTTATAGAAGTCATATATCCTTCTATAAAACAGTGTTTTCTCTCTAGTTTTTAAGACATTTTATACAAAATGATTCTCTCATTGGTGAGTTTATGTACACCCATAATTATACAATGTGAGAAATACAGATCATTAAAAGGCTTATAGCTTATTCCAAAATTGTAGTAGACATAATCTGTTCCCAGACTTTAAAAAACTCATCGTTGTTTGCATCATCTAAGCCGCAGTGGTTCTCTAGAGGTGCCACGAAATTCTCAAGATGTCCCATGAAATTCTGTACGTTATTTTACTGTTGTTAAAATAATAGTTAAAAGTAGTTCCAGCCAATATTATATTTTAAAAAGAAGTAAAAGAAAAATGTTCAAAAGCTTTCGAATATTTATGTCCTGGGAATTTATTGGTTTAAAATCAAACAGTTGAGTATTTAATGAGAATATTGTAGTTTCTTTCATAAAAAAAGTTCAATTCATGATCAAATAAAGGACACGCGTTTTCTGTTAGACTGAAAACAGTTTTTCTGAGCTATTGCATGTCCGAGTCTCACGCAGTACCACCAACTTGCACATTCAGTGTGCCGCGAAAGACTCACGATAGATAATAGTGTGCCGTCAACAAACGAAGTTTGAGAACTACTGATCTTAAGTCATCATTTTCGCAATAGGTGAGATTACTGGTGGCAAGTAGGTTGGGGTCTGAAATCGTGGCTCGGTGTACTGAGGGTGGTTTTCATAAATGTTTTCCCACCCTCACTCCGTGAAAACGCGGTGACATTTAGAGAGGGGTCAGACCAGTGTCCTTAACACTGCGACAGTTTTATAAACGGAGACGGTTGCGTTTCTCATCCGTTGCGACAGCTACGCGCTTGAAATGCTCCCCATGTAATCAACCGTAATCCATCAGACTGGCGTTCGTGTCGCAGTCTCTTTCCGGTTTCGGAGCCGTGTGCGCGTCAACCCCAGCCCTACTCGAAAATTATACTTTATTCCTCCCTACCCCAGTAATGTAAATCTGCGGATAACCCGAACGGATGGTGAGAACCGGGTGCGTGAGGAATGGAAAATAACAACTTCTGATTTCTGAAGAAATATTATTCTAATCATTATCATTCAACGAGCTATCTATCTCCCATTTTCACATTTCACTGTGCACTCAGTTTTAACCTGAAAGGTACCAACCAGTCTTAGCATGATGGCTCAGACTCTGACCCTGTCTTATAAGCTGAACCATCAGGGAACCATTCAAGCCAAGTGAGCTTGCTGCTACCTTCGTAGTTTACCAAAGGTAAAATGATGATTACAGTAGCCCCATTGCTTCTTTGGTGCTGACTGACAGTTCACAGCTGACTGTCAGAAGTGACAGCTGCTAAACACATGTTTTTTGCAGATCATATGGTTCGGCATAGGGATACATATTTTGGTCTGGTAGCTTTTCAAAGCCATCAGCTGTCAGATGTGAGCTGTCAGTCAGCACCAAAGAAGCCATGGGGCTACTGTACACCCTCTTACCAACAAATAAAAATTGCTTCTTATATATTTATGATGTTGCTGCACTTAAGTAAATGAACTTATGTTTAAAAAAAGTTTCAAATAAATTCATAGCTGGGGCTAAGCTTCTTCCATTTTGTTCAGGCTACCCTCAACATACATCATCTAATATTGACACAAGACACGGACGAGGCGAGTATATACTAAGTAACTGTTCTGGAGCATGGATGATAAAAAATATGTATAAAAAAAAGATAATCTGATCTGGTTTAAGGTTTTTTTCGATAGTGAGAATTACCAAAAACTTTTGAGTCTATAACATCTTGGCAAGGAATTTAACATATGTGGGGGTGGGAGGGTTATCTTGGAAAAGATAGGAAGTAGCAATGTCTCAGCCCATTCCTGAAACACCGACCAAGTAAGGAAGCCGTCTTGATTGTGTCATTAGTTGAGATTATCTGACCCTGTGCCTCAGCCTGGCATATTATGGCACAGTTAAAACAAGAAATTAAATAAAATACATATTTCAAATCTATATTTCCAATGATCGATTCGGACACAATAAAATCAACGAGTATAGCTAGGTTTAATAAAACAAATTAATTCTAAATAACGACACTGTGTATTATAAAATGAGATAATATCAAATTATCGGTGTTTAAAAAGAAAAGTATTTATATATGATTAAACATTATTTAAGTTTACCACTTTTAAACTGTTAAATACATTAAAAATTATTTTTCTTTAACATAACTACTATAAATATTTCACTGTGTACACCTCATATGAATCTCTAGTTAAACTAAATCTCAGCCCCATACATTGGTTACTTTAACTTAATAATGGCATATGAAACGTATAAAATAGCAATTTTGGCCCCTTATAACTCGTGAAGTGTAATGATTTTAAATCATTGAATCACTATTTATAGCTTATAAATATAAACTTGTTAAAATCATGCCGTATTTTTTACTGCCGTTCCGTATCAGAGCTTGGTCATAGTGAAAACCACTACAACTCTGTCAGTAATAATTAATTAGTTAATTTTATTTAAATAAACCAAATAATTTACGCAAAAAAAAGATGGATAAACTTCGAATTTATTTCTCTTCTTAAGAATTGTGTATATTTTTAACATAAATTAAGAGGCTAAGTTTTTTGTATATTAGTCTTTCAAAAAATTGCTATCAATCAAAGCTAGATTTACACTTATATTAACGCCAATTATTTATCTTAAAAATAGGTCCTTAATTTTTTTATAGTAGGTAAAGCAGAGTTTTAACCATTTAATTTGGAAATTTTGCAATAAAAAATAAGTAACGCTTAGGTTATCTATATTTTCGATACTTTTTTTGAAATGTTATGCCAAAATAAGATTTAAAATAAAACCTTTAGGTAAGATAAAAAATATTTCCTTTTAATAAGATGAGTGAATAGATACTGACTTTACTACAGACAATAAAACCGGGCCAAACCCTACTGTTTTAATTATTCTTTCTCGAGTGCTGAGGGAGGTAGGATTGCAATAAACCATAAGATAAAATGAGGAAATGATACGTCTTTTTTTTAATTGATTGGAACGAAGGTTAAGCTCGGTATGAAAAGTGCCTAAGTCTCATTTTATCCCATTCACGCTACGCAGTAGTAAAAAGGCCCATTTTAATATATTTAGGGAACCTTGGTTCGATTTCTGTAGCTGCTTAAAACATTTTTTTAATGTTTAGCACCACGTCTTACTAACCGTTCACGTTATACGCCTATGTACTAATTAATCTAGTGTGTTAGGGGTGAGTAAGGTTTCATTTTAGAAGATGTATGCCCACATTTTCGTGGAGGGGAGTGTAAAACCATTTAGGGAACAAAAACCACCCTCAGTACACCCAACTGGGATTCGAACACCAATCTCTCCGTCATTGGAAGTCTACTATAGTGCGAGTAGACAATGTGGCCACCCAAGTGGGTTATAAGAATATAAACTTGTGTGTTTATGTTCATATAATTGTCTATAGATTTTACAATTCTAGTTTAGTTATACTTTTATATGTTTAGTATGAGGTTACGTTCCTACAGTAGGTTTTCCCTACCAGAGTTAAGTCTGTGGATGAGTATTGACTACTTAGCTTCCTGAGTGGTGTAATTTCTAGTTAAGTTGTTATTGGGTTTGGCCAGTTAAATAATCAATTCTTCGTAAACAAGCTGATCACAGGGTTCCAGGAGGAGGCGTGGCTCTAAACATATATGTGGATATCTTCAAAACAGCATCGCGCTCTGAGAAGGTCCGAGGGTCTCGGAACAGGTAAAGGTGTTTAGCGGGTGGAAAACGAAGGAGATGAGTTGAGCCCTAGGCTGAGGAGTTTCTTTTGAAGTTTGTGATCGTTGAGGGATCAACTGTTTAATCGTAGAGGGTCGTAAGGGAGTAGTGTGGAGTAATCGAGTTCTTTGTAAGGTCGTGAATTGGAAGGGAAGGGTTCTTGGCTGGTATATTACAGAAAGCAATGGAGGTTCGACAGACACAGGGGCATGGGATAACGTTGATGAAGGCGAGGGAATGGCCGCAGGTAGCTATGCCCCTGTGCTTGGACTCCACACATTCCAAAAAAGAGCGTGGATTCTCCCTTTCCTCTTGCTGCCTCGAGCACGTTGAGGAGGAACTACCTGACTCATTGATTACGCTCTCAAATAAAATATTTTAAGAGCTTAAATTTAAAAACTTCTAGCTCTGTTTATTTAAAATGTCATAATGTTAAGAAATATTTTTAGGGGGAAAAAAACAAGAATACTTTAAACTAATTGAGATCTTGAAAAATATAAATAAAATATATAATAAAAGCTAGTGCAATAAAAAAAACTGCATGACTAAGCATAAAGATAATAGAAATATAGTAGAAACAAGGTAGGAAGACCATTTTATAACAGTTACATAAGTAACTAAAAACATTTTCATATATTCGTACGTCAATTCAGGTAATCTGCAGCAGCTATTAGAATCCATACTGATAAAACAATATTAACAATATAGTAAAATTTTATCAATATTGTCCTAAATGTTATGATTGTTTTTAATAATTTCAATAACAACATTTCTTGTCAATTTTCCGTTAATCATGTAGGTATTCAAGTATCTTCTTGAGCTTCTCTTAATTAAAAGAGGAATGCCAGGCCTCCACCGTGGTTCGGATTCCACGTTAAACTGTAGGTCCTCCACTTCATCTCATAATCACCCTACCATTGCATGAGTTGAGCCCTAGGCTGAGGAGTTTCTTTTGAAGTTTGTGATCGTTGAGGGATCAACTGTTTAATCGTAGAGGGTCGTAAGGGAGTAGTGTGGAGTAATCGAGTTCTTTGTAAGGTCGTGAATTGGAAGGGAAGGGTTCTTGGCTGGTATATTACAGAAAGCAATGGAGGTTCGACAGACACAGGGGCATGGGATAACGTTGATGAAGGCGAGGGAATGGCCGCAGGTAGCTATGCCCCTGTGCTTGGACTCCACACATTCCAAAAAAGAGCGTGGATTCTCCCTTTCCTCTTGCTGCCTCGAGCACGTTGAGGAGGAACTACCTGACTCATTGATTACGCTCTCAAATAAAATATTTTAAGAGCTTAAATTTAAAAACTTCTAGCTCTGTTTATTTAAAATGTCATAATGTTAAGAAATATTTTTAGGGGGAAAAAAACAAGAATACTTTAAACTAATTGAGATCTTGAAAAATATAAATAAAATATATAATAAAAGCTAGTGCAATAAAAAAAACTGCATGACTAAGCATAAAGATAATAGAAATATAGTAGAAACAAGGTAGGAAGACCATTTTATAACAGTTACATAAGTAACTAAAAACATTTTCATATATTCGTACGTCAATTCAGGTAATCTGCAGCAGCTATTAGAATCCATACTGATAAAACAATATTAACAATATAGTAAAATTTTATCAATATTGTCCTAAATGTTATGATTGTTTTTAATAATTTCAATAACAACATTTCTTGTCAATTTTCCGTTAATCATGTAGGTATTCAAGTATCTTCTTGAGCTTCTCTTAATTAAAAGAGGAATGCCAGGCCTCCACCGTGGTTCGGATTCCACGTTAAACTGTAGGTCCTCCACTTCATCTCATAATCACCCTACCATTGCACATAAGCGTGAGTGCGTATAACCCGAACGGGTAGTAAGACGCGGTGCTAATAATAATAATAATAATAATAATAATAATCTTAATTAAAAGTTATTTTCTCTCTCTTATAAGGTGAGTAACACCACTTTTAGGTTTGTCGAATTCAAATTGTATCACAAAATAAAAGCCAAATCAGAGAGTTATTTAAGAAACTCCCCTATAATTAATTTACCCAATAAATGTTCTACCTCTTCCATCTTTCTGCTTATTTAGTTTGTTTTTGTTGTTGCTTTTCGTTTTTTCTATTTTTTATTTGATGTCAATGCTTTTTGAATACTTATGCTTTTACTACTCTTTATTTAATTTATTATTATTTATTTATAATTTTTTATAGCTTTAGTAACTATTTATCTGTATGTATAATTATTTTGCTCTGATGTTTATTTTATTTTATTATGAATTTATGCTCACATGTCAGGTACTTGTGTACTTTTCAGTTCGGGTCTGTTATAAGTCTCGTGATTGTTGGCCAAGAAATTTAAATTGAATTAAAACTATGGGTATTTAATGTATACTTTGTGAACACACTGATTCTGTTAGTGCACAGCTACATACTAACCTAAACTTAAAGCAGTTAGCGCTTCGGTGGCAGCATGGTAAAGTGTTTCTCTCGCAATAGATTAGACTACCGACGGTGGAGAGATAGTGATTCGATCCCGGTCAGGTGTACTGAGGGTAGTTTTTACTAAATAGTTCCCCCCCTCTCTCTCTCCACGCAAATGCGGCTACACTTCCTCTAAATTCAACTTTCCTAATTTCTAACCCATTATAGTAATAAGTTCATGATAAACGTATAGTCCGAACGGGTAATAAGACGCGTTGCTAAGAAAAAACACCTTAGCACACATTCCACATCCAGTACACTGGCCGTTAGGTCATCACTGTGAAATGGAAAATCCTAATTTCGCCGAAAAACTTTACTTTCAACCATACCGGGAATAAAAACCCGGGACCTTTATCCTCGTAGGTAGACGCGCTATTGACACAGCTAACGTGTCTGGGCTTTATGGATTTAAAATGCGTTTATATTTTTACTAGAACGAACTTTCTTAGCGTGTTCTTTTTACAGTACTGGCTACGGATCTGTCACATTCTGGACGAATAATCGATATCCTACTTCATGACGTGGCGTAGTTAATCGCAGAGTTTACACCCTGTATCCTCCCCCCTCTTCGCTCTGCCTTGGTACCATGCTCCCTCCCCATTCTACCCTCCTTGAACGTTCCAACGAAACCTTACCCTCCCGCTCTTCAAGCTGAGAATTAACTACACGCTACACTTGGCTTTCCGTCGACTCTCATAGCACTCCTCACCATGAAATAAAGACATCACTGCCTTGTGGAAATCACTTTAGCTTAGCATATTTGTTTGAGATATAACTGTGAAAAATAACTGCAAGGGTTTGAAAAAATATAAAATTGTTACAAAACATAATCAAACATAATATTGAAATTCATGTTTATTCGAAATTACTGCATATAAAACAAAAATAAAAATTAAATGACGTATGCTGCATAGAATATGGCTTACCTGGACCGTAGTCATGATCGTTGAGTTTCAGACACTGACCTTTCAGATACTTTGTTTGAAACCAGGTAGAGTCAAATAGTGTAAGATCACTTCGCTTTTAGGCTACTCACTAAATTTAAAATCTTTAGTTTTATAAATTATAGTTTACTTTAAAATCCGTCGGGAGACACTACTGGGAAAGATGATGTATTCAGGATGGCCGCAATGTAATCTGCTTTATCTGTGAGTAACTAGACATCTGATTAGGCGATTTTAATTGTGCATACTACCCTTGCAAGATAATTAAATTACTTAAAACAACTGTTAGGAATAGTGATGACATTAATGTCGTTTTAATTTATTTGCAGGACCAAATCTTGGTTGATTTATTTCATTTTATTTATTTATCACCGCATCTTACCATCTGTTCAGGTTATACGCAAATGTGATAATTACTTTAATTGGGTAGAGATAGTGAAGAAAGTATTTTAATGGTAATATACCCCCACTTGAGTGGAAGGAAAGTGAAGAAACATCTAAGAAAAAACACCCTCAGTAGACCCTACCGGGATTCAAACGTCGATATTCCAGTTTTCATCAGGCCAGTCTAACATAAATGTGACGTCTTAGACCATTAGGCCACCGAAAGGGGTAACTTTTTTTTAGCATCGCGTCTTACTATACGTTCGGGTTATACGCCTATGTGCTAATTACACTAATGGCTTAGGGATTAGGAAGCTTTAATTGAGATGAATTGCACCCACATTTGCATGAAATTAGAGTGGAA
Source organism: Timema genevievae (assembly GCA_902155825.1). NCBI lineage: Eukaryota > Metazoa > Arthropoda > Insecta > Phasmatodea > Timematidae > Timema > Timema genevievae. The sequence goes on along the minus strand of CABFWO010000583.1, from coordinate 142,976 downwards.
AACCATTTAGTAAAATCACCCAACCGGGATTGAACCCCGATTTCCCCGTCTTCGGCAGTCCAGTCCAACACAAGAGCAGGGCCACCCCAAGGGGCGAGCGAGGCGGGCGACTGCCCGGGGCACCGGGCTCTAGGGGGTGCCATCCCACCGATGTCTTCTTAAAAATTCTACAAATTTTTTTCTAAACTCGTACATTTCTCATATATATTTGATATTGACCTAATTTTTTTGCTGTTTTTTTACGACTTGTGCCCCAGTGGGCATGAACATAAGAAATTATTTCATCTTGTAATGAGTTCCTTTCAAATTTATGGGACTTTAAAGAAAAGGAGGTGCTTAAATCACTGTTTATCCGGGCTCAAAATTATGCTCTAGGCGGCCCTGCACGAGAGTAGCGCGTTTGATCACGCGGTCACCGAATCAGGTGTGGAGGGTAGCTATTGTATTAGTTTTATTTTATACGTGTCTAGCAAAATTGACAGCTGCAGATTACATTATTTGACGTTTGGAAAAGTGAAAGTAGATCTGGTAACTTTTTAAAATGTAAGATAATGGCCTCTTTTTATAAAAATTTGATTGCACCTTAGCTATTGGGTTTTGTATACTTGTCACGTGACAGGTTTAATTAAGCTTGTCGGGTGATCTACCCTCATGGTGTACAAACTGACTTCCAGGATGCGGGATCATCGCTCCTATTACAACTTACTGCATCGAACGACTAGGCCTACTTATTTTTTCCCCGCCACCTCTTACTACCAGTCCGGGTTAGAAGCATTTTAATTACGCTAGCGAGGTAGAGATTAATGAGGTAAAATTTAGAGAAAATATCCTTGAATGTATTTACAGGGAGAGTGGGAAACTGTTTTGTAAAAATAAAATAAAAAATACCTCAGTACATAATCGAACCTCTATCTTTCTAACGCCTTCAGACAAGGCTGGATGAGGTTGACATTTAGTTCGCGTTTCCACCAGTGATTTAAAACAAACAATTTTTTTTATCAACGCGTTTTACTACTTGTTATATGCATATATTAAAATTATTATAATGGTGTAGGAATAATTTTAAAGCCAATCTATCCACATATGCGAGGAAGCAGAGTAGGAAAGCATTTAGTAAAAAAAAACACCCTCAGTATATCCAATGCCTTGAACCATTCGGCCATGGAAGCTGGATTTAAATTAATTATTAGTATACTAAATATGTTTAAGCCTGTATAGTTCAAAGCATAGATAAAACAGATCATGTGAGTCCACCATTTAGTCTGCGTGACCAGCTATACGAGTCTTAAGAGCTGTTGAAACAAACGCTCACCTTTATGAGATGTAAATATGAGGTTTATAAAGAGACTGCGATCTCTTTGACCTTCCACTCGAGAAACCATCACATCTTTGAGATGTAAATGAACACGGAAGCAACAGCCTAATTTATATAAATTAAATTAATGGTATGGTTCACCGCACAGACTTTATCTCTCTTTTATCTTAGTATAGAGAAATAAACAAGGAAAATGGGAAAATATATAACTCGCTTTGCTCGTTGTGGGCTCCACCCCCAAACCCTCAGTGAGTGTAAACTAATGTAATTCCAGCGTTGTTTTTAACGTTGATTTATTTTTTACAATTTTATGATTCTAGCTGTCCCATAAGTGTATGAGAAAATTAAAAAAAAGTGTGGAAAATGTGCAAAATTTACCTAAGATCAAAAAAATCTAGCTGCTGGTGCAATCCGTTTTTTGGGATAGGTCTCACCGTTTAGCCACAAGAGGCCTCCAAAGAAAGGTACGCACCGACTTTAAAGTTGCTCCACCATTTTGAATTATTTTTTTCGGGGATTAAAAATTATAATTTTTTTGGAATTTTCCCGTCGGTTACAGGCTAGAAGCTATAAGTTTTCCAAATTTCAAGTTTCTAGCTCATCTGGAAGTGGCTAAACATTAATATCAGTGGATGAGTGAGTGAGTGAGTCAGCCATGTTGCTTTATAGTATAATGATTAATAACTCTGGTAATAAAACTCGCCTTGGTGATGGTCTTCGCTTACCTCGTAGCTCATGTTCGTGACAAATAGAAATAAAGGTGGAGTAGGGTTTTTGGAAAGGACGTGATCCAGGAACAGACACAGATATAGATAGTCCTACCCGAACCCGGAGCTACTAGAGCTCGCGAATAAAAACACAAGGGGAGTTGTGAGGATGACAGGTTCAGCTTTATTTTTTAATCAGGGGTATAGTGGAGCGGGAACAAGGTGGAACGCCGTTCTGGCACTGCTTTTCGTGGGAAAATATTCAAAATAATTGTTTTCTTGATAAAGTTTTATACTATGCATTTCCTAGTTAACTAATTGATTTTATATCACTATTATGCTAAAACTTTTTTTTCACACTATGAATTAATAAATTCTGATGAAATTTACTGCGCTCTATGAGAATTCTTGGAATTTTATGGGAAGTGAGTTAAGTAAGTTTTTGCCTTAGTAACCATTAAAAAATGCTCCAAATAGCTTCTAGAGGCATTTATGTTTGTGAAATTTTCTCGCCTACGGCGGTTTGGGACTCCCCTCAGATTTGGAGTCGCTATGATCCTACCACCACTGGTTTTAAGTAGAATTGGATAAATCAAACTCTGGACAAGAATGCACGTAATAAGAATAAGTATGATATCTTAATATATATAATTCTTCTGTACGTGTGTATGTCACTGAACTCCTTCTAAACGGCTGGACCGATTTTGATGAAATTTTTTGTGTATGTTTGAGTGGGTCCGTGTATGGTTTAGATTCACAATTGGACCCGGTAGGTGGCACTGCAATCGGGTTCTATGATTTTTTTGATTTTTTAGGGATTTTTTTGGGGGGTTGGCTGGTCCGATTTTGATGAAATTTTTTGTGTGTGTTTGAGTGGGTCCATGGATGGTTTAGATTCACAGTTGGACCCGGCAGGTGATACTGCAATCGGGTTCTATAATTTTTTAATTTTTTAGGTTTTTTTGGGGGGGGTTGGCTGGTCCGATTTTGATGACATTTTTTGTGTGTGTTTGAGTGGGTCCGTGGATGGTTTAGATTCACAATTGAACCCGGTAGGTGGCACTGCAATCGGGTTCTATGATTTTTTTTATTTTTTAGGGATTTTTTGGGGGAGTTTGGGGAATCAATAAAATAAAATTAACTGTACCCGGCATAAAAATTTGTAAGCAAGATTCGCAACTTTTTTCGATACAGCTGATATTTGTGGAGTTGTGGGCAAAATTCCAAAAATGAATAGATGTTTTATTTTGTATGTTGTCTTGACAAACACTGAATTTGTAATATTTGTGTAACTCACTAATTGGAGTTCATTGTGA
>CABFWO010000583.1:15207-139028 GCA_902155825.1 Timema genevievae | reverse complement strand
GGGGGGGTTTAGGCAATGCCAATCCTACCAACAACAAATAAACAAATCAAATGACATTTTAAAACAAGAAAACACTGCCTTCGGCTCGGACACGCCTACACTAAAGATCTACTTTATTTGATGCGCAAGGTTCCGTCTTCACACTGGGTAGTTAGCCACGTTCCTAAAACTTTAGAACATTTTTTAAAATGATTTGTTATCTACATCAAGTGGCACGTGTAAATTATATTCTTAATTATATTTCAAAACTTTTCTTTAGTTAATGGGTCAGACTCGGACAACGTGCTTAATTTTCTGTTAAATATAAAGAGTTCGGTTTAGGTTCGGACATAAGTCTTCTCAGCTATCCTGTAAACGAGAATCTCGAGTAATTAAGGGTATGTGGTTTAGAAACTGGGCTAAATGCTCAGTGGAATCGGAATTGATCCGGCTAGTTTTCCTGGCTGTTTGAAGAAAATATCTTCAGGGGCATTGAAGGAAGAAAGAAAAAAAACGGCTACACCAGAGACATGTACAGTACATTTGTTGCAGAAACCCTCTACCAAGAGTTATAAATGAAATAATATAATCGTTTACAGAAACTTATAGGAAAGAGGTGCATCTTGGTCCACCAAAGAGCATAATTTCAATTATTGTCAGAGCACCATCAAAAATATAGCCTATAGTTGTGTATAGCTCAGAAACTATTGATTTTATTAAAATATATTCCAAATAAAAGATTTTTATTTTGAATAGTACTACAACTTTATAGTGACAAGTAATTTTGTATCTCAAATATTTGCGAATATATTATCAAAATTGGAAATTTCTGGTTATTTGATGTACCTTCCCTTAAATTCATTTTTTATGGGAAAATGGGAATTGCCATTTTATTTTTAACTAGCAATCCCGCACGGCGTTGCCAGTGACCCACTATGGTATAAGAATAAATAAGCGCCCCTCCCCCTCCCATGGTGCCCGTATCTCTTAAACGCGTTGCTCGTGACCCACTAAGGTATAAGAATTATATACCCCCCCACACACACACACACACATGGCGCCCGCATCTCTGAAACGTAATTCTAAGCCAGATAAAATAAATAGTACGGCGCAACGCACAGACTTTCTCTCTCTTTCTATAAACTCGTAAGATTTCTGAACGGAATAATGTACATTGTATCATCACCACTCATCATAAGAACACGCATAAAATAATATACAATGATATATAATCAATGAGAAAAGAGGCGCATCTTTGTCCACCTAAGAGCATTTCAAACAGTTTAATGTCTTCCACAAGGGTCAACACTTCGTATTAAAATTTCGATTTCTGGTTAAAATTTTAACATTTTATAAGGTGTTGCAGATCTTCAAGTCATCGCATTGATATTTAATTATTCATTTATACATTTTGACCAATAAAAAATGTAAATATTGACTATTGAGTCTAAAATGGAGATAGATCATTGCTATGCAAACATTTCTCCTAAGAGATTTAAGGAAAAATAACATACTTTTTTAGATACTTATATTTAATTACTCTATGGCATTGGAGAATTATTGCGTTAAGACTTAAGTAGTATATGTTTACAACTAAAGCTCACAAAATTGTATTAATATATTTGCAAATATCTCAGAAACTGTTGCTTTTATAAAAATATATGTCAAATAAAAGTTTTTTATTTCTAATAGTCCTACAATTTTGCAATGATAAGTTGTTTAGTTTCTCAAATAGTTGTGGAGATACGGAAATTAACGCTTCTGTAAAGTACCCTAAAAATCATTTTCATAGGAAAATGAAAATAGCCAGTTTATTTATAATCTTAATCAACGCCTAGATACGAATTTTAATCAAAATCGTTTGAGCAGATTTTGAGAAAACCAAATTTTTCTCTTTTCGCCCTTCAGTAAACTACCCTTAATTTTAAGTTTTTATAGACACACAGACAGACGGCATTGCAAAGACTATTTTTTAGGGTTCGGGGGGTCATGAGACGTCGACATCCATCAACATTTCAGGTTAGTTTTTTTTACGGTCGCAATACTTAAACTTTAATGTCCAAAAAGTTAAAAAAATTATATAATTGCGTATAGATTGAAAGTTATTGATTTTATAAAAATATGTTTCGGATAAAATATCTGTATTATAAATATATATACATATTTGTAATGCTAAGTAATTTCATATCTCAAATAGTTTCGGAGCTATTATAAAAAATGTTAATTTACGCATCAGACCGGAGCCCTTAAAGCCATTTTGCCGAAATATTGAGAGTAGCCATTTTGTTTGGAATATTTATTAATGTTCATAAATGAAATTTAATCAAAATCGTTAGAGCTGATTTTGAGAAAATCGACTTTTTCTCTTTTTTCCCTTCAGTAAACTACCCTTAATTTTAGGGGTAGATATCCAATTCCAAAAACCCCTCGGGGCAACCCTATGAAAACCCTAGATATGAAGTTTCAGCTCAATCGGTAAAATAGTTTAGGCTCTAGTTGGAGGTACAGACAGACAGATAGACAGACAGACGGAAATTCAAAAACCACTTTTTCGGATTCAGGAAGTCATGAAACGTCAAAATTCATCAAAATCTCGAGTTCGAATTTTTTGACGATCACCATACTTTCTCTACCTGTAAGATAGAGAGAAAGTAAAAATATGTTCTTCAAAAATTTGTTAAAAATATCCTAATTAAAAAGCTGATTAAATATTTAACGATCCTACTTCTTGGTGCATTCGGACCCCCTTCCGTCCAACTATGTTAAACATTTCAGATCTCTGCGTGCCGTAGATTTGGCTGGGCATCGCACACAAACAAACACTTCCCTTTATTATTGTTATATAAGATGTCTAACAACACCTAGATCTAGGCTTGAGTTTGGTTAAGATGTACACTGGCTCCACATCTTTATATTCACTATCACCATCATCTCAACTCATTGGGACGTGGAAAGAGCTTTCACGGAACGATTAGTACATTCCGGCGTCCCCGATGAAACAGTACAACAGTACCGGCTTGTCTTCCCACAAACTGGGCAATAACTGATGTAGCCCAGACACGCATTATATATATAATCCCTGATTTGTATAGTTTACTAAACTTTTAAATTACATTGACTTTTTTTCTTGGCACGTGTCAGTTGGAATGTCTATTTTATCTCAAAGTATTTATGCTTCACACTATCAACACACTTACATAAATAAGATAGGGATTCAAATAATAGAATTTTAGAGGCTATGTAACTGCATTTACACGGAGTGTGAGTGGGAAAATTTTAGGGAAAAACTTCTCACTACACTCGACAGGAATCCGAGTTCTGACCTTCAGTCACCGGCAAACCAGATAAGACGAGACCATGCAATACTAATATGTAAAACAGCTTAGTGCTCCAACTCAGGATATTGGGGGTACACATTCCAAACTTGTGAGACCAAATTAATTTTTTTCTATTCTTTCATCAGAAGAAAAATTGTGAAGCATTTTATTATAAATCCCCCTCCTCACGCTGTGCCCATTAGATAATCTGAGATATGGATAGGTCTGAACGCACAGTAAGACGTAAACTGAAAAAAGTATAATTTTACGAATAAATATGTCAACTACACATATATTCTAACACTCACTCCGATTTCGCGGCTCAGATTTGAGAACGGACAAAGTGGTGGAAAACCTACCATTCTAATTTTATCCCCATATGCTTCAAGAAGTGGACGATTATCTACTTAAAAGTTTGGTCTATTTGTCAGGGGGTGGACAATTTATTACATTATGAAAATGTGTACCTACATTTTTTCTGGTCATTTTAAGTATCGCGCTCATTTAATGAAATCTAGTTTCTAAAAAAATATGTTTATTTCAATTTATTTATTTTTAAATCAAAATATTCCCGTTTATAGAATATAAGAAAATATAGGTACCAAATTTAACTACTCTAGGACATCTTAAAATACTAGTGTTTATTTGAAGTAAATGTGAATAAGAGTTATTTTGACTAATATTTAAAATACAGTCCGATTTTGATAGGTACAAACCTTTTTGGCGCAGTATAAAAGTTACCAAATAATTTTTTATACGTAAATGTATGTACTATGTATTAACTGTTGCTTTTTATAGATAATATACCTATTTAATAAAACTACTTATAAAGTAAAATGCTATGAATATTAGGCGTGAAATGATTCATTTGCATTTTCTAAAAGCTATTTCTTATCACAATCCGAATTTTGATAAATACTTTGTAATATCATTTTAATACTCATTATAATGCTTGAGATTGGTTATTGGTTTTGAAGGTTTTTTGTTTACGGTTATTGGCTCTACATTCCAAATAAGTATACAAATGCATTTAAAGTAATTTGTTCTCAATTATTGTTTTCGTATTTATATTTCTTGTTTACAAAATTCTCCAATCGGCAGTGGCAAAGTGGCAAAAAGTTTATTTTACAGAAATTTTTTAAATTATATTTATTTTATTGTATGTTTGTTTTTACTTTGTTTTTTAGACATTATATAATTATAAATGAGGTAACTGATAAACTACTGGTAAACAAAACCCGTTCCTATTCTTAAGGTGGAGTTTTACGAAGGGGACGCGAGCTAACGGAAGTGGTTTTACAGTTTTTATATAAAAATCTTTTTTTGGACAAAATAAATAAAATATTGTTCCAGTACAAACATAGAATTTAATTTTCTTCACATGTTGATATCAACAGTTCTTGAATATCTGTCATGAGAATATGGTCATTAAATGAAAAACTTTTTAAATTAAGAGAAAATATAGTTATTAAATTCCAGTAACCCCTTGACAGATATTTAAGAACTGTTGAGATCACCAGGTGAATAAAATTAAACTCATGTTTGTACTGGAGAATCACTTGATTTTTTTTAACCAAAAGAAGTTTTGTTATAAATGTTACAAAAAATACTGCCCTTAACTCGAGTTCTTTACACTCCCACCGTGAGTTAAAACTGTTGGAAGCGAGTTACTGAAGAAACGAACCGATCCATTTCTATTTTAGGTATTTAAATCCAGGTTTAACTAAATTCCTTGATTAATGAAGTTGATTTGTGGATGTAGTGAAGGTGTACCACGAATTGTCGGTTTAATTAGTGTAATTAAGTGACATCTGTAAGTGACAAGGCTTAATAAAGGCGGCTATACTTTTTCTCGTGGATCGATACAAGGGAGGGAAGGAAAATAGTCTTGAAATGTGCGTTCGGAATTAACGTTAACCTACGTTATTAACAAGGCTCCATTGCTTAAAATATTTTTAAAACGATAAGTTAAAACAGTGTTTAGCAAGGTGTGGTCCGCAGCTTTCCAGAAAGTTTTGTAGTAATAATTAATTAAATAATGTTGATCACATAAATAATACAACACTTGTCTACAACAACTTTATATTACTATCCTGCTTGCAGTCATAATAGTTTAATTTTCGTGTAGACATAACTTTGAATAACAGTAAATATAAATAATAATTATTTAAAACTGTGATGTATCTTTTATAACTTTAAATTCTATATTGTGTAGATTTTTATTTACATAATTTAATAAACATTGCTTCTTTTATTTCGTTAACCCACATATACATATGTAAAAATATTTTTTTAATATTTTAATGTACATTACTGATTATCAATGCATAGCATCAAATAACCACCATACATCAGTGAGCACACGTATTAAACGTCAGATTATTCAGGTATAATTTTCCGGTGTCACGGAAGGGGGGTCAGGGTTCAAATTCCAGCTGGATGTCCAGACATAGAGTAGTTTTTACTCTATGGTTACCCACACTCCTTTAACTCAAGTGCGGTTACATTTTCTTTAAATTATATCTTACCCATCCCTTACCTACTAGCATGATTAAAATATGCATAGACCAGAAGAGTATTAAGAAGAGCTGCAAAAACAAAAATATAGAATATATTTAGGCAAAACGTCTGGCCTGCGACACGCCCCGAGTTTGTGAATCCGACTCTTTTACTAGGTTAAGTTTGAGATTAGTGCCCTAAGGTAACACTTAGGCTTTTTTCTAATACCATGTCTCCTTAACCGTTAGAGCTGTGTGTATATGTACAGTACTAATTACAGCATTTATATAAAAACAGTTTGCATTATTACAGTACGGCTACAATTCTTTGAATGATTAGTAATTATGAGTTCGTTCACAAATCCATTATCATCTACTCGCTTGCTTCATAGCTGCTGAGAGTTGTTTTAATGTTGTTTTTTAGCAGCATGTATTACTACCTGTTCAGGTATGTACTAACTAGGCTAATGAGCTAGGAATTAGGAAGCTTGAATTTAGAGAAAGTGTAATTAATTAATTAATTGATAAAACCTAAACGTGGTGGTCACTTGGAAAGTAATTATTATAAAATAGTAAAAAACTACCGTGTCTACTGATCTAGCTTCAGATAATACCCCGCTTCGACACGGTTAGTTAATTAAAACATAGAAAACCAATCACCGTCTCAAATGACAAAGGATGTCTTGTACTGAACCAACCACGAATGCTACTGGGATGAAACAAAGGAACAATACTGCTTCGGACGATGTGGGTTTTGAAAACTATGTCATATGTAGTTCGCAAACATAGTGTTCTAATTGGACTATTCGCACAAAAAAACTAATAAGCCTTCTGGAAATTATAGACAATAGTACTTTGGCCAACCGAACTTTGCTTCAAAACCCGAGTTAACAGAAACGGCGTTGTTGTTTTTTAATCGTGTTTGTTTTGCTAGGCAGATGTAACAGGCGGGAATCAATTTTCTCAGATTTTCATTTCTTTTCAGTCAACCCATAAATTACTGAAACAAACATTTCCATAAATCCCTCACCTTAACTTAACCATATTATTCGGAAAAATTGAAAAATGACACATGGATACGGGAATCGAAACCGGACCTTTGGCTTAGAGTGATAGTGTTCTACCACTGAGCTACTCAGGAATCGTTACGTGTTCAGGGTCACACGTATTTTAAGGCAGAGTCTATGATGGACGTGTGGATATCATCTGCTACTAAGAGCTATCATTGATATTCCAGCCATCCCCCAAGCTTCGACTTTCATATATACTTAGGACCGGTCTTATGACTCCAGGATAAATATTAATCTGGCCGATAAATATTTTAACCTGGTCGATAAGTTAAAAGTGTGTCTTATGACTGCCAGATAGCATTTATCTGCCAAGTAAAATGTATTTATCCATCACATTTTTATCAGGAGGTTTAAGTAGGCCTACCTGATAACTTTTATCTGAAAGTTAAAGTAGGCGTTGCCATAGTGACGCGTTGTTTTTCATGATGTTTAGCCTATCAGAAGCTGTTTTTAGCTTAAAATCTTGGCTCACGTGTTTAGTAGGCTCTAACTATATATAAAGTTAGAATAATCATAGTTAGCACCGCGTCTTATTATCCGTTCGGGCCATACGCTTATAAAGTTAGGACATTTAATTCACACTTTTTTTAAAACCGACAAGCTATTTGAAGAGTTATAGTTATATAAGAACAAATTATTTAAATGTGAGTACAATAAATGAAATTTTTTTAAACGTTGTACCCAACTATTGACCACATTTTGGCAGACACCGAAATTAATACTTGCAAGACATCTTAGCTTCTGCGCACACGTGACGCCGTTTGTTTACTCTCACTCGTTTAGCCGCCATTTCTTAACAAATGTTGAGCGTTGTATATACTAGCCAGGTTGTACGCATGCGCGTATCAGTACAAACAGTACCAACCTTGCGTTTTATGCATAAAAATATATTTATCCTTCATATAACTATCCAGCAGATAAATTCGGTTAATAATACGCGTAAAATATTAAAGTGGCTTATAACCTTTATCTGGTAGCTAACTTTAACCTCCCGATAGCAATATCTATTCGGAAGTCTTCCTTCCATCATAACCAGATTAACTCTAGCTGTAATGGCGCAACCTCTCGCTCTCGTCTTATGGGTTTTATTTTGATCCAAGTGGGTCTCGAGAATATGATAGTTTCCATCAATGACAAGACGGACACGTTCCTTTGTTTATATCCCATGTTTATTTATTTGGCTCGTCATAGTATACATACATGTATTACATATTGTATAGATGTTCAATAAATGTTATCAACATAAAGCGTGTTTCTGAATAAATATTTATTTTTACCACCACAACTTGAATTTATAAAGTATCTGAAATGGTTGTCATCCGAAATCGGGTCCGCCCTCTTTATTTAGGATAGTCGAGCTTCTACTGTACACCCCAATAATCATTGCTGATGGGACTGCAGGTCTTAAGGAGAAAAGCTTTACCTTCTCTCTCTCTGTTAAATGTTGCCAAATCTCCTCGCTCTCAGTTATATCTGAACGTGGTGTGCTGGGGTAAGAAGGAGCTACTGGCAACCTCGACTAACCAGCGTTGCGAAACTTGTCTTATATTTGAGTGGAGATTGACCACACTAAAACGATAGAATGACAACACTGTTTGCATATAGTAGCCACGCAGTTACCTCAGCGATGATATCTAGTGTAGTTCAAAGTGTAATATGAGATGACGCAACACTAACCAATATTGATTCTTCGGCCGATCTCGGTCATAGAAACGAAGTGGAAGTGCTAAAAAAAAACACCACGATATTTTCCCAAGAGCTACTATGGCATGCTTGAAAGGGAGTTCATTGTTTGGCATTCCCGTTTATTTTTAAATGTTTAACGTGCCCTTTTTAACTCGAATGATTATATTAATGCTTAAAAAAACTTAAATCTAGAACAGACACAACATCCAGCCCTCTGACCGTTAATTCATCACTGTGCAAGGGGAAACTCACATTATATCAATGATCAATATTTCGGCCATGCCGGAAATCGAATTCGGGACTCTTAGTTCTGTAAAAAAAAAGACTCACTACCGAATGAGCTAAGGTGTCATACCATTTCCCATATTAATAAAAGCTATATATTCCCTATCACAACCCCTCCGCTCCAAGAAATAAGCATCATTGTCCCAATATCTGTAATAACCTAATAATATCACTGGCATGGGTGTAAGTAGGTCACGAACTGGGTGAAAACTGAACTGCAAATTATAAGTCGGTCGTGAACGACTAAACTACGGGCTGTAGTTCACAAATAACTGAACTTTTTTTTTAGCACCGCGTCTTACTGCCCATTTGGTTTATTCGTTTATATACTAATTACGCTAGTAGTTTTAGGGATTAGTAAACTTATATTTATAAGTGTACTCGCATTTACGTGGAAGGAAAGTGTAAAACTATTTTGGAAAAAAATCTTCTTATTAGACCTGGCTGAGATTCGAACCTCGATCTCCCCGTCATCGGCAGTCTAGTCTACTGCGAGAGCAGTGCCTTAGACAATGCGGACACCGAAGCGGGTGACTGAATTAGTGAAGTGAACTAGATAAATGAACTGCTAATTTCAGTGAACTGAATCAATTTGAAGCGTTCCTAGCAGTGAACAGTTTTACCCCCTATTATTTTTAAACCAACCTTACAGAGAGTTCCCATATTAAGGGTTCTGTCTAGGAAGCTGAGATATTCCCAATCAGATGTTGCGTTTAGGTTAAATATTGACAGGACCTTTACCAGTACACTAGTTGGCCAGCCTCGTAGGTATAGTGATCAGAGCCACTTGCCGCTCACCTAAAGTTCCCGCGTTCTATTCCCGGCTGTTACTGGGGGATTCTCTCGAAAGGGTAATAATTCATATGGTCAGCAGGATTTGGTTGGTTAGGCTTAGGTTAAAGTTTTTATTGGCTTTAACCCCGTCATATTCACCACCATCATCCCCCCATCTCATCGGGACATGGGAAGAACCTTCACGAAAAGGATGTACGATTAGTACATTCGGGCACCCCTTGAGCAACAGTACATTACTACTCGCTAATCTTTTCACAAACTGAACTACAGATTGATATAACTCAGACACGCCATTATTATTATTATTATTATTATTATTATTATTATTATTACCCGCCTCGGTGGCGTAGTTGACTAACGCGCTAGTCGTGTTGAGCTCAACCGCCGAGGACGGGGAGATCGAGGTTAGAATCTCGGTCGGGTGAACTGAGGGTGGTTTTTCCTAAATGGCTTTCCACTCTCCCTCCACGCAAATACGGGTTCACTTCCTCTAAATTCAACTTTCCCAATTCCTAACCATTAGCGTAATTAGTACTTAAGCGTATAGCCCGAACGGGTAGTAAGACGCGGTGCTAAATATAATAATAATTATCATCATTATTATTATTATTATTATTATTATTATTATTATTATTATTATTATTATTATTATTATTATTATTATTATTACACGAGTTTGTTCCTAGAAGGAATAACGATAAAATATTTTCCATGACTTAAGTACATAATATTGATTTTTAAACATATCTAAAATTTAAAAATTTTCCACGTCAAAAAGACCAAAAAGCCACATATTTTTATTGATAATTAAGATTTAAATGCTCTGGAAATGAAAAGTAACTGGGATATAAAGCCAGAATGTATCTTTGTGAAAGGAGTTATGTAATTTAATTGGGGTGTCACAACACAAGCTGTATTCCCATTTGTATTTTCCTCCTCCCCCGTTTGTTCTCAAACTTACGAGCAGCTCCACCCGGGAACGTTATGAACTAACCTGGTTTCTGGTTTCTATGAATTTCTGCTAGACTATTCTAGCTCCTTAAGGGCTGATATCGAGAGTTCTAGAAAAAAAAAGGTGTCTTCCCCGTGCTTCTTTTAAAAGTGGCCGATAAGATTCACTCAATTGTACAACGTGTCGAGACCATTTCCCGAACATTCTATCGCCGCACGTGTTACCGACCCAAGAATCGCGCCCTCATTTCCGTTTCTTTCTTTCCACTGGAGCCAGGAAGTCGGCACTGACCAACCCCTATACCCAATGAGTCTGTCCAGTGCCGACTTAACTAGTTCCTAGCTATTTAGATTGTCTCTGACTGCAATTGATATTACAGATCCTTAACCATCAAAATACAATAAACGATACGACATAATCGTACATACTTTCTAATATAGTATTTTGAAAATAAGAAAAAAATTATTTTTTTAAATTTTCGTTAATAAACTATTCTTAAGTATTTTTCCCTCGGGAAAAACAGACTATTTTGATAATCATGTGAAATACTCTTCAATTATACGTTTAGAACAAAATTATTAAAGCCATTAAAAAAACGGAAATATTAAAAATTCATCCACCAGTAAACTAACCTCAAATTTATGTTTTATGTAAAATACTCCCTAGACACCCGTCCACGCAAAAACGGTAAAGCCTTTTTTATTAATAAATATTTTAAAAATTTCTAAATCCCTAATTAATAAACCTTTTGAATCAATGTGTCTCTGAAAAATAGGTTCACACTGTCATTTACCACGTAAAACAATTCCCAAATATACATTTATACCAAAATCATTAAATTGAATAAATTGAAAAATGACACCTGGAGACGGGAATCGAACCCGGGACCTTTGACTTAGCACCAGCCGTGTCCAGGTAACAATTTATTCGAATATATTCGAGATACGGCTTCGCCTTTCATTATATACCTAATTGCATAGCGTTGCTTTCTTTCAAAATCATTAAATCCAAATTCGAAAAAATTTAAGATTTTCAAAAATCAGTCGTTTCTAAACTAACCTAAGTAACAATCAAGATTTGACATCAATATGTGACCACATAAGATCTAAATAACAATTTTAAATGAAATTCAACAAACCATTTCTGCTGTAGCTTAGATACAGACATACATACAGTCATGGACACATACAGTAAGACCCACTTCTAGGAGTTTGGAAGCACCTACAACTCATCATTTTGGGGTTGTGAAATGTCATGTTTACAATACTTTATCCCTGTGAGAAAATAAAACAAATACAAAAATGTCCACACCTCTGATCAATAACTCAATATTATTTGTAAATATAGTTATTAATAATATCAGCTAAATATTAATAAATAAAACAACCATATGCAGAAAACCAATACATATAAAAACCAACATCTCACACTAACAGATATTTCTATACCTCTGGCCCGTATATATTAATTAATAACCATGAATCATATTTATTAAAACCTCTATTATGTAATGGTTTTGGCTAAATCAGTTGAAAAGGGTATTTAAAAAAAATTCAATATACTGTACTCATATATAGAAATATATTGTAATTTCAACAGTATTATTTTTTCTTGTGCACTTTGTTTTATACTCGTTTGGTTTTTAATATGTATACTTTTTTATCGTATGACACATATCACCGGGAGGGATACAACACCCACGTTCGGTTGCCTTATGTGAAGACTTATTTGCCGCTCTGTTGGCACAGAACGTTGACCAGGATACACCATAGGAGGTTGTCTACACGTCGTACCTGCTATGGGATGATGTGATGATAGTTATTATAATGTTGTGGATCCAGTGCGAGTCTTGACCTAACCTAAGCCTCCCTAACCAAACCCTGGTGACCGTTAGGATCATTCCCCTTGAGACAAATATACCCAAGATACCAACCGGGAATTCGAACCCGGGACCCTCATATTCGAAGCCGGGTGCACTGACCACTACACCACGAGGTCGGTTATATGCATACTAATAAGTTGTACATGAGTAAGGTAGAATGTATATTAAATGTCTCGGCATTTGCGTTGAGAAAGATCGATAAACTATTTAGTAAAAAACACCTTTAGTTAAACCGACCGGGAATCGAACTTTGGCTCCCATGTCGCCGACAATACGGTCTGTTGGGAGAGTGGCGCATGCGACCACCGAAGGGGATGACTCTCTGTTAAGTTTATTTAATTCGCAATTAATGACTCAAATCTCCAGTATGTGTGGTAGCTTGTATTTTAATTTAACGGGACGTTGAGCATGAATGCCAACTGTCACATCAGTAAGCTCACTAGTCTATTTTACTCTCGTCTCCTCTCTGTATTAACTTGTCAAAATAGTCTAGGACCAACAAATCACTAGAGCTGCTAGATAGATATATAATATACTCCACTCAAAATTCTATAAAGAGTCTTTTAAAACTTATAAATATCTTGATCAGTAAATATATAATTATAATTTATTTTTTAATAAAACAGTTAAACTCAGGTTTGAATTTTTCAGAATAATGGATTTTTTCTTTGTGCACCGCATCTTACTACTTGTCCAGGCTATATATATATTTAGAAGAAACGTATCCGTATTTGCGTGAAAGGAGAGTGGGAAACCAACACAGAAATCATCCTCAGTAACTCTACCAGGATTCGAGCCCCAGTCTCCTCTTCTTTGGTAAACAAGACTAGACGATCTTAACGTTTAGTCCACGGGCCTACCGGTGCAGTTGTGAACTTGAATCTTTTTGCTTAGAAACAGTTATTGATTGCGTATTTTTTTATTCGTCCTTGAGTGTAAACTTTTTTTGATAGTGTTTTATACTGTATGTGAAGCTAAGAAATGTTAGGAAGATCTGGTTGAGATGAAATTTGGGTGTTTAGCGGCTGGCTTTGAATTGTGTCGCGAGGTGTTAAGCGTGGTTTTTGATCAAAAATTAAAGAGATAGAGATAAAGTCTAGATCAAAGATACACCGCATGAACAATCAAAGCAGGTGGGAGAATAGAGGTGTCCCTGTCCACTAGCCCAGGGTTGTCCTGAGCTCCTTGAAGTCAAGGTTCAGACCAAAGATACGCCGCAGGAACAATCAAAGCAGGTGGGAGAATAGAGGTCCACTAGCCCAGGGTTGTCCTGAGCTCCTTGAAGTCAAGGTTTAGATCAAAGATACGCCGCAGGAACAATCAAATCAGGTGGGAGAATAGAGGTGTCCCTGTCCACTAGCCCAGGGTTGTCCTGATCTTCTTGAAGTCAAGGTTTAGATCAAAGATACGCCGCAGGAACAATCAAAGCAGGTGGGAGAATAGAGATGTCCCCGTCCACTAGCCCAGGGTTGTCCTGAGCTCCTTGAAGTCAAGGTTTAGATCAAAGATAGGCCGCAGGAACAATCAAAGCAGGTGGGAGAATAGAGGTGTCCCTGTCCACTAGCCCAGGGTTGTCCTGAGCTTCTTGAAGTCAAGGTTTAGATCAAAGATACGCCGCAGGAACAATCAAAGCAGGTGGGAGAAATGAGAGCCGCACTTCTTCTACAAATCAATACTGCTGTTCATATCATCCATGACGAAGGTGGGCCGTTATTTTATTTTGCAGGTTGTTTCATGAAGCTCTCCATATTACCGAAACAAATATTTAAATCGGGATCTAAACCAATGACATTTAGTTCCCCTTCCATAGGTTGTGAGCACATTTTGATTTCCAGAAAAAAATTGTATTTAACATTAGGAAACGTGTATGCCACTGGGTACTAAAGAACACAGTTTACAAATAGATTTATTATTATTTTTATTTAAATTAATTTTATTAAAATGTATTTAATTTTGTAAAACTTTTTCTTATAGGCCTACAATTTATCATTACTATTATTTTTCACAATGTCTTAATACTCGCCACGGTTGGACACATTTTATGACATGAATAAGGCAGGAATAAGTAAGATATAATTTAGAGAAAAGTACACAAATTTGCATGGGGGAAGGTGGTGAACTATTTAGAAAAAATACATTCAACTGGGAATCGAACCTTGACCTCCCTGTCATTATTAAACCAAATTAAAATTACTTGATGATTAGATCACGGCCTCATAGATGAGGGTTATAACAGTTATTCTTGACAACATTTCCTAGGTTTTATGAAGGATTTTTGAATAAAAATAGAACTGACAAAATAATTAATGTACAGAAAAAATTATATAATGATTGTTTAAAGGGTGTCTAAATGACTAGTTTAGCTCAGAATTAATTTTAATTTGTGATAAACTTAAAATCTACAAAAATAAATAATATTATCTATTTTGATTTAAATTTAGCTAAAAATTAAGACCTGGTCAGGGGATCGATCGTAATTTCGTAATAAATTATTAATCTATTGTTGTTTGGTTAGGCTCGAATCGAGCCTTTTAAAATTAAAAGGTCTTAAATCGAATTAAAATCAAATAATTTTATGATAAAATGTTTGGAATCGAATCAAAATCTAAAAATTCATAATGAAATGTTATGTAATCCAAATTGAATACTAGGCCAAATTATATATTTTTAATTGAGCTCAATCAATTATTAATGTCAATAAGCTTTGCCCAAATAATGAGTAAATACTACGCGAGTCGCATGCTTATAGTCAAATAAATTAATGGTTCTATTGCTAACTTATTTTAAAAGATAAATAATTCAAATATTTCACTTTAGATTCGAATTTTGAATTAAATTCTAACAAATCTTAATCTAGCATCTATTTGAATTTGAAATTTTGCTATGAGTATAGTATTAAATGTATCAAGGCTTTCATAAAAAAAAATTCAGGACTGCGAAAGTCAAGTGTGTATTTTAAAATACAATTCAAATGAACATCTTTTACACCATATTAAAATGTGAGGTTCCTCTACTAATTTTAAACAATAAATAGATATAAAAATAAATTATTTTCAAACTACAATACGTTTTAAAATATCTTTCACAATTTTAAAAAGTGTGTTTATGTATATTTTGTTGGTATTCATTCATTTTAAAAATATTTACTCATTAAAATGTAGTTTAGTAATTTTTATATTATAATGTTTATTATTTTATGTTTACATTATGATAAGACATTCTTAATTTTTTTAAATTCAAGTTACTGAAGTAATCGTGTTAGGTAGTCAAGTTTTGTAAAACATGTTTTATTGGTGAAAATTATTTATCTAAACTAAGAAAGTACAAATATTTTATTCGAGTAAAACAGCACATCAACAGCCCTCTGTTTTAATAATGGAATACATATCTATAGTTGCGTACACGTAGGATAGCTTAAGATGTATGTTGTTTTAAAAAAAAAATTACTAAGAAAATATAGTGAGCCGAAGGGATTGGTTCATTGGTTCAATAGCAATCAATCCTACTGTGCAATGTAGTTTAACATTCAATTAAAAAATATAAAATAATGTTAGGTCAAAGCAATCTCGCCCTGGCTAGAAATGTACTATCAAATTATTATTATTATTATTATTATTATTTATTTCCTAGTACACCTGCTAAAGTAACCCAGTACACACAGGACCAGAATAATTTATAAATCTATTATTAAAATAACATTTGGCGTAGCTATCCTTATGTGGAATGAGCTTTATAAATATAAAATGTGTTGAAGTACTCTTAAAATACAAATAAATAAGTAGTGACAATTAATGGGCATAGCTTTATACTATGTATCTTGAATTATTTATTATTATTATTATTATTATTACTATTATTATTCAGTGCTTGCCTGTCATATGTCTCTGTATAGTTGGAAAGCACTTTAATTACGGTAAATTAAATTAAGAAAAATTAAATAATTATTTGTTTCATTAAATTTCCAGGTGAAGATATTTACGATTAATTTCCTAAACGATCAAAAATTTGATATAACCTTTTGGTATTTCTAGTAAAACAAATTATTTATAAATAGATTTGTTACTTTTTGTAAAATGAACTAAAATGTATTCTCAATGCCATACAAACATCACATTTAGTTTTCCTTAGTAAATCATGACAAATACATAAATTTTAGACTAACTATGAGCTGTATTTGTGAACTCACCTAATAGTACATATTGTGGCGTAATATAATTGTTTCAACACCAGAGAGGGTGATAAATTTGGTCGATATATTAGAATAAAATTCTTAGGCTTAAATAAACATGACAAAAGATCGACAACTTTTTTTTATATAAATATAATCAAAGATTAATTAAATAGTATCGAGAAACTAGCACTGAAGCATGAATTCAATTCTCGTGTATCGAATATTGCATAACATTCAGGATATTATATTAAATTGAATAACAGCTCCTAGGTTAGACAATAATCTAAATTATCTATATAGTATTTCACTCACCTGTTTCAAGAGCTTTTATCTCTGGCCCTTCATCCATTGTGCTCTTAACCATCTCGGAGCTGTTAAACGGAATTCTGTTGCTTTACGTTATCAAATAAATACAAAATTCACCCACTCCAGCTGATTGCTACGATATGACACAATTCTAATTGAGGCGACCAGACTTTTAACAGGAAAAAAAAAGACGTTAAAATTATTTAATACGTTTCTTTTAAATGGAACGAGCTTTTTATATTTCTAAAACAATGTTTTTTATTTTTGTTGATGAATATTTATTAAATTAAAAAAGGTTTTCTCGTGACGCTTTACGAATATGTGAGTCAGTGAGTTGTGTCAGTCCGTCTTGCTGTGCACAGCCAAACTGCGGTCAATAACGCAAATGGCTGCGCATGCGCTCTGGTGAGGAATTGGCACACTGTGCTTATACGTCAGGACGTTCATTGAGTGTGGCCAAGTCTACACAAAGTTATAGAACTATAAGAACCAGTGGATAAGAAAAGCTCGATGATGGAGGCAGCTTCATAACCAAACATAGATATTTTAATGGATAATTTCAAGGGTACTTGATACGGGTTGGATAGTTAAAACGTTATGGTGGAAAGAGTTAACCGACCGCATCTTTAGGGACTTTGTTTTATAATCTTGTATACGTGAGCACGTGGTATAAAAAGTCAGTCTCGCATAGTCCTGTTTATCGGTGATGGTGAGGTTGGGGTTCGAATTCCGATTAGATGTACTAAGGGTAGTTTTTTCCTTAAAGGGTCTATTATGCTTCCACGTACGCAAATTATCACTATTACAGTTTATTCAAATAGCATCTACTGAGAGTGTTTTAATATATCTTAAACAAAATATTTAATTTTAAATTTGATACAAATCATGAATTTTATTTAATTAAGGTCTGGACGGGAAGTAAGACGGGTTTAAAAAAAAGAAAAGCTACAAAATATAGCTTGGCGTGATGATTGAGGTGGATTAAGAACTGAAATTAAATGCTCGGAAATATAACTTCGTGGTGTCATGAAGTTTGATTAAAAACAGGATTAGAATATTTTGAGTCTGCACACAAAAATATTTTTTAAGCGTAACGTTTCTAAAAATTGCACAAATATTTCAAAATATCAACATTTTCATGTTAATTTCTTATGTTCCGTCAAACTAATCAAACATTAATTTTAGATTAAATGAAATTTAAAATTAAATATAAAACGTGAATTTTAATTATTTATTTACACAAACACGAGTTCTAGAAAATTAGTAAATTTTATACTTATAAATATATTGTTGTGACTAAATCTGTGCGTTATTCAGATGTACACAAACATAACCAATTCAGTATTGTTGTTTTTTATACAGGTTTACCGTAACTTGTGGGACCCCCTTCAGTGGTTGACAGGAGATACAAAAACAATGAAAAATGTTTATATAATCCTGTGTCCCAATTGACCTTGTTTCTGAGCTACAGTCAAGTGATTCCACTCAACTGTTTGAATAATACTCGATATATCTCGACCAGTTGACTAGTTCTATGGGTTATTTCAAACACCTGGTATTTTTGAAGGGGTGCGGCAATCTATGACTCGATGACTGCAGGCTTGCATTCAAGCCGAACCATTTTAAACATTTCCTATAGTATTAAGCAGCTTCACATTTTTTTTCAGCACCTCGTTTTACTAACCTTTTGGGTTGTACGCTTATGTACTAATTACACTAATAGTATAGTATTAGGGATGAATATGGTTATATTAAGAGGTAGTCTAACCGCATTTGCATGGAGGGAAAGTGGAAAACAATTTTGAAAGAAAAAAACCCTCAGTACATCCCACTGAGATTCAAACCTTCAAGTCTTTATCGGCAGTCTAGTCTACTTGCGAGAGTAGCGTCTTAGACCATGTGACCACAGAAGCTGGTAACTTTACATTACTGGAGTACAAACATAAATATATTGTGGAAACAAGGTGAAATGAGACAAATGTTTATATGATCTTATTTAATTGTTTTTTTTCTCTTCCATCCACCGCTGAAGTGAGTTCCTCATGTTAAGGTAAACCTTGTAGATTATGTTACCATTTAAAATTCCGTTATTTCCTAAAATAACTGGGTAATTCATTAATTACTTGACTGGGTCAGTTAAAGTATGAAATAAATACACTTTTAAACACTTTAACTAGTTATTCTACAAAATAACTAGTTCTATAAATTAACTGATGTCATTAATCTTAATTTAACAATTAGGTGTTACATTACTGTCAGGCTACTTCTACTGAAACTAAACATTTAAAAAGAAAAACTACGAAATAAAAGTCATAGGTAATAAAATAAATAATTATAAAAACTAAATCTTTAACAACAACAAATTCTTATACATTCATTATTCATCAGGATTTTATCCAACCATCGCTGCATTATTTTATAAATTTCCAAATTATTATTCTTTCGTTTTTTCTTGAAAACATCTCTTAATTACTAGATTAATTATCGGTCCATGATATTTTCTATAATTTTCTTCAGCACGATGTTTTAAACGCTTCTACCTTCTTTGTCTTACTACCCATTTGGTTTATTCGCTTATGTAAGTACTAAATACGCTAATGGATTACGTATGATGAAGGTTGGATTTAGAAGAAGTGTAACCACATTTACGTGGAGAGAGTGGGAAACCATTTAGGAAAACCACCCTCTGTATAATATCCGACACCTTAGCTCAGTCGGTAGCGTGTCTGTCTACTGAGGGTCCCGCGTTCGAATCATGCCATGACCGAAAAATATATTATTGGTGAAATGTGAGTTTCCCCTTTCACAGTGATGAATTAACGGCAGGGGACAGGGTGTTGTGTCAGTTATAGATTTAAGTTAGTTTGTACTACGTCTTGTGCTGATATAATCAGTCGGTTCAGAAAGTGCACGTTAAATACCTCAAATAAATGAAAGAAAAAGAAAAGTGTCATGGCATACAAGACTAACATAACGATTCCCAAAGGTACACCCACTCTTTGACTGGGTGACCTGTGTTTCTCGTCTTGCATACATTGCGATATCTGTGTGACATCTCAGACAGGTATGTTGAATATTTCATGTCTTGTAGGTGGGTTTCCAAGCGAGCGGAAGGTAAAAGCAAAGCAAGCGCGTGCGCAATTTGGAGGTGTGCGTGGGCGGGTAGAACAAACCACCCACATAATAACCGATAGTCAACTAAATTCGACTCGCGTGCATTGAGGCTGCACATGACCGGGATAGGTCCAATTCCTGGCACGCCTTCCCACATGCTATGTCAGGCTGTGATGCTGGCGGGGTTTCCTCTTGTAGCTTTGATTCTGCAGACTTAGGTGCTAGGAGATATGCAGCGTGTAGCTTTGATTCTGCAGATTTAGATTTTAGAAGAGATGCTGGGTGTAGCTCTGATTCTGAAGGCTCAGGTGCTTTGAAAGATACTGCGTGTAGCACTGATTCTACGGGCTTGGGTGCGAGGAGGGTTGCTGCGTGTAGCTTTGATTCTCCCGGCTTAGGTACTATGAGAGATACTGCGTGTAGCTTTAATTCTGCAGGCTTAGGTGCTAGGAGGATGTTTGCATTTAATTCTGGCCCTGCAGACTCCGGTTCTAGGAGGGTTGATGCGTGAAGCTTTGATTTGTCATATTCAAGTTCCCAAAGAATTGCCACGTTTAGATCTTCTCCTGCAGGCTTTGATTCCAGCGCAATTTCCGCTTTTCGCTTTGATTCAGATTGAGGATTTACAATTCATACCACTTACCAAATGTATTACTAATCCAGATTAGGGTTTCAACCAAAATAATATACTATTTCGTTCCCCCCAATAGATTGGCATATATATTTACAGGCTTTCCAAGGTCCTAGTAAATGATCCACTAATTTAATAAACTTAACTACGTCGGCAGATTGATGAACGAGCCAATGAACATTAATTTGTTTGATGGTAGCTACCGAATAGTCCGATATCTTAGCTCATTGTGAAATTGTGGCTGGTAAGCTGGGTGCTGTGTCAATTTTAGATTTAAGTTCGTTTATAGCTCGTGTGCTGTTATATAAATAGTCGGTTCAGAAAGTGCGCGTTAAATACCTCAAATAAATTAAATGAAAAAAATGAAGAGCTACCGAATACTTATCCACTGAACTCTATAGTTGAGTCAAGGCAACATACATATAGCACTGGCCATTCAGAAATGGTTTGGGGCATTGTACCACAACTTGGGGTGAGATCGTATTGTGATGCCCCATCCGGTGAGTTTTTCTCAGTGATGTAAGAGTTTGTACTTGTTCAATCTTGTACCCTGTACATGAGGTCATTGACTCTACAAGAATAGACCAGTGTTCATTTTTCTATATAGCGCGTTTTACTGTACAACCTGCCGGAGATATGAGTCACCCACGCCAGATGTCTCCGCTGGCGTTGAGTTTTTCCCTGTGACATAATGCGGTCCCCCCCCACGGGAGGAGGGGCTGATTGTGACAGCAATGCGCACCACCCCTCTCCCCTCTCTTTCTTTCATCAAACGATGATGATTTTGAAACATGTGAACACACTAATAAAATACCGAAGTTAATTGGTTGAACTCTGATTACCTTTATTATGGGTTCAATGAATATCATTAAAGAAACTATTTCAGTCTGTCCAAAACACACAAAGTAAGGATGTTTGAAACAAAATTTTTATTATTTTCAGTAATTCCCACAGCCAAACATAACCGAAAAGGGGTGTTTTGGGGTCTCCCCCCTTCACTTCCAAAAGTATTATTAAAATAATATTTTATCTTTGTATTTCTTCACAATTTCTATACTAGTAGCTTATAGGAGTCCTATAAAATTCAAAGCACTTAATAGCCCAAATTTCATCAAGATCGAATTATAACATTCCTGGCTCTCCCTTACCATGATCCACTGAAGATAGGACACCCCCATCCCCAAAATAATTTATTGGTACGGCCCTGCATTCAAATGTATACAGGGTGTTACTGGGTTAAACGGCTGAACTTTGGGAAGTGGTAGTGGAACAAAAAACTAACTCAAAATGTTTTTGGGAGATTTTCTCGTCTTAGCTTCTTTTTAGCGCAAACAGAAAAAAAAAATTAAAAACACGTATTTCTGCAGAGGTCCTCAACGATGGCATAGTATCAATTTTCTTGGAAGATGGATCGGTCGTGCTGTATCTGTGTCTTGGCCTCTGTGTTCACCTGATTTAACGCCACTAGATTATTTTCTATGGGGAACTCTCAAACAAAAAGTGTATGAAGTGCCTGTTAATGACCTTCAATCATTACGACAAATGATAACGCTAGCGTGCAAGGAAACAAGTCACACAGTCGGTCAGCCGCTCGTTCTGTCATCGATAGGTGCGATGCTTGTCTACTACCTGGAGGCCGTCAATCTGAACAAACTAATAAATAAAATATTTTATTTAATACCTATCTATTTTGTTTTTATTTTGTTTTTTGCTGTTTTCGCGAAAAGGAAGCGAAAACTAGCAAATCTCCAAAAGATATTTTGAGTTAGTATTTTGATCCACTACCAATTCCCAAAGTTTAGCCGTTTAACCCGGGAACACCCTGTATATCGCATTTAAAGTGTATGACGTAGCCCTTTAAGTTTATATTTTCCCATGGTATGGCTTTATGTGAGAGTTTAGAGAACGTGAGAAAACGGCACTTTTTTTTTTGTAGTTTTCCCAGCAAACTTTTTTTTAAATACAAATTAGTAAAATATTTCTCCGTTAAAACCATAAGTGTCTAGTTTTCTTCACATGGTGATATCAACAGTTCTTGATTGATGACCAACTTTTACTCTTCATTTAAAAAGTTTCTCAGAAAATGTTAATAATATGCTAATGGAAGATATTCAAGAATGTTTGATGTCACCATGTGAATAAAATTAAGCTCTCTGTTTCTATTCAAGAAATATTTTATTTGATCGCAAAAAAAAAAATCCACAAAAACACTGACCTTTTCACGCGTCCTTTACATTCCCACCTTAATACACGCAATATTTAGCTGCTGTGAATTACTAAAAATGTGTTCACTAAATAGATCTAATATTTGTCTTCACATCTGAGCTATATTTTTTAATTGGTGAAACAGAAATAGTATACAGCATAATTAACTATCAGTAAATAAGTATTTGTAAACATTGAAATATAAATACTATGGCAATGTTAAAAAGAATAATCACGTCTAGATCTTTTTTTTTTAATGTGGAGATATCCCTTTGTTGATATTAGTTTTGGGAATATTATTCATCATAAAATATTTGTGTACAATCCAACATAGTTTATTTATGTTAATACAATCACAAAATATATGTATATATCTAGATGTATTTAATGCATTCAATGCACGTTTCTGAATAGATCGTTTATTTCAAATATTCTCTTCATAACGTGTGATGGACGAAACATAACATATGAACACACATTGTAAGTCACGAAATCTACACTTTTCACAATAAAATATTAGGTTAGAAACATGTCCATCCAAATATTTTATTTTCCTGGAAAAAAAAATGTTAACAATATCTTGAAATAATTTACGGACAAGATACATAAATAAGACTTTAAATAAAATGTTGAACTTATATCAAGTTTATCAACAATACGTGTTTAACCAAGGATCATGCTTTATCTATTTACAAAAATCTAATAAATAATTACGTAATGTATTTTAAACAAAAATGTGCAAGAGTAAATAATGTAAACATGAAGATTTTAATGTGTTAGAGCGTGTGTTCTCAATCAAACGTTGCCACCCTTAAAAAAGTAAACCGACAATAATTGTATTTCAACTATATAATATGCTGTTATGAGAACGTTTTGAGCTCTGACATAGATATTGATTTACATATTGTTTGCTTCCATTCACCCACCAAACTCCAATGAGTGCATGTAATTGGATATTATAATTCAATGTTAACAGTTTGAACTTATTCACAAAGTTATGTTTAATATCCAGCCAGCTCAGCGAAAGTGGAGTCCATTTCATCAGCCAATGACTTGTATCTATCTTTGTTGATTCCAAGCTCATCTGAAAAAATAAATTAAATCAATATCAACCTTAAAAAAAATCACTGCAACTAATCGCGATTATTTTAATGATATGACGTCCTTCGGTAATAATCATCAAAACCATTATTTACAATATTTGTGTGGTTATTTATTTATTTAATAATATGAAAGCTGTTATTTTGTATCTGTTAGTTTTTAATTAAATTGTTAATACATTTTTGTTAATAATCGATTTTGGTAATTATACGTTGAACATACTGTTTCCACCATTTCAAGTGTAGTTGTATAAAAATTATAATTTTATGATGATTTTAAATAGAAGCCTTAAGCAGTTATAATTAATTTATAGTCAGCAACATGTACAAAAGCTATTGTTAGATTATTTAGGCTGTTCACTGAATTATTTGCTCATTTCACATTGTGATAAACAAGTCATCAGAGCGAAATATTTTACAAAATATTATGAATGCAAAATAAAGAGCCTTATCAAAAGTAAATATGAAAAGCAACTCAATATAACTATTTGTTTGTTTTATTGCTTTAAAGTATTAACGCTTAAAAATCTATAATATTATAACTATTTTTTTTAGCACAGCGTCTTACTACCCATTCGGATTATACGCTGATGAACTAATTACATTCATCGGTTAGAAATGATGAATGTTGAATTTAAAGGAAGTGTACCCGAATTTGCGTGTAGGGAGATTAAGCGGGAAAACATTTACGAAAAACCACCCTCAGTACACCCAACCGGGATCGAACCACAATCTCCCCATCAATCTCGTATATTTCGAGATTAGCACTTTAGAGCATGTGGCCACCGAAGCGGGTTCATGGGATTATTAATTAATTAATAACAAGAGACCGCATTCATCTAGTAATATTGTGTAAAAGAAAAAATAATAAATATGGCTGACAGTTAGTCACCTAGTTCCATCCAATTAAGCAGAAATGTTGTAATTACAAAATTATTGGTTTTATGTATTTAATTTCTTTTTTAATATATATAAAGAGTATGATACATAAAACACATCTAAATAAACCCTATAATTTTTTTTATAATCCTTTATATTTTGTAAGGTTAGGCAGCCTAAAAGTAAGCATTAATTTCTAAAGTTAACACTACCTTTCCTAAGCAGTCTTGTAGAAGCATCATTATACAGCGCCAGCAGCATAGAAGTCAGGGTAATGATATAAAATAGCAACTAATTTACAAAGAAAAGCGTCAAAAAGTATTCAAGTACAAAGTGAAGAGAACACTACACTATAATTATTGAGAGATACCGCGAAGTAGAGATAAAAAGAGGGGGGGGAAAAAACGTGTAAAGCGAAAAACAGATAAAACTAGATATGTGAATGTAGTCTCGATAATGGGTTATTTTGATTATTGTGTGTTGTGATTTAGTAGCCGGTAAGCTCAGCGAATGTCTGGTCCAAATCGTCGGTGATTGCTTTGTATTTCTCCTTGTCGCTGAAGAGCAGGTCTGTAAAAAATAGGGAACAGCAACAATTGAAGGTTATGTTAGTAAGCAGTAGCAATAGAAGCATTGATTATAAAATGTTCAAAATAGATCAATACATTCAAGCTAGAAACTTGCAAAACAGTAAAAACGTAAGCTTTAATGTTGTATCACTAAATGGAAAGATAAGAATACTTTAAATACAATTAGAGGTTACAAGTAAACAAATTAAATGTCTA
Organism: Timema genevievae; assembly: GCA_902155825.1. Classification (NCBI taxonomy): domain Eukaryota; kingdom Metazoa; phylum Arthropoda; class Insecta; order Phasmatodea; family Timematidae; genus Timema; species Timema genevievae. The sequence continues at coordinate 113,373 of CABFWO010000583.1, read as the reverse complement.
ATTTATACTGTACAGTACTAATATAAACTCCCGGCATTGCTTGAAATTAATGCATATTTCTCCATGTTTGCTTGAATATTCCAGAGATGGTATGGTAAAGAATAACATTAGCAATGATATTCATATCTATCAATTATAATGACCTAAATTTATTTTTTCTGATATTTATCTAAAACCCTTCCTCTTAGTAGGGTTTACAATTGAAACAAATTTGGGTAAAATTGATTGAAGTTTGTAGAAGTGCATTGCTATACAGAAAAACTTATTTATTGTTACATGGATGCGTTTTTTTTTGTTTGTTTTTTGCAAACTCATAATATATATTAACATCCTGCTTTTTAGTACTGAACCTTAACTTTAAACTCTCAAAATATCTTACAAAATACTTGCTTATGATTAATATCATATTATTATTTTTAGATACAAATACTAAATTAATACCTAATTAATTAAAATATATTTAAATAATTATGTAATGGGTACACTAATTATGGGCATTCTAAGCTTGTAAAATTTCCCTAAATATTTTTAACCCTTATATATGATTACACATTGAGATAATCCATGTCATCAATTTTTGTAAAATGTCAGATAGACCTATTTTGCACTGCTAATATTAAATGCAAACATTTGGCATTGCCAAATGGGTAAAACCTAATGACCGTTAAATCGCAATCGTTAGCCTTTCTCCAATAACACTTGGGACCGGAGCGTGTACGTATCTGAATAAAAGTGTTAAAATGTGACATAAAAAGTTGTCATAAAATGATAACGGGCGAGAGAAGTGATGGAATGAATCGTCGATATAAAAGGAATCAAGAGTTCTCGTACCTTCCAGCCTGTCGACTTCCTTCTGGAGTTTCTTCACAGACTTCTCGGCGAACTCAGCGCGGGCCTCAGCCTGAAATTCAAAATTGGGATATCACCCATCGGTCATATTTGGGGTTGAGAGCGTTAAGGACTTTATATTCACCCTCCTAGTTTACCAGTCGACGATTTTAAGAGGATAGTTATCATGAAAAGAGGGTCAAAATCAATGGGTTAAAGGCACTAGTATTTTTTTTTATTTAACTTTTAGCACCGCACTTCACTAACCGTTCGGGTTAAGCGCCTATATACTAACTAAACCAATGTGACAGGGATTAGGAAGGTTTAATTTATAAGAACTGCACCCATATTTGTGTGGAGGGAGAATGTAAAATAATTTCGGGAAAACCACCCTCATTACACTCGACCGAGATTCGAACCTCAAACTCCCCACCATCGGCAGCATGTGGTCACCGAAGTGGCTAAGGCGTTAGTATCCCAGGTGAGTTGAAAGCGAGAGGGACCTTTGTAGTTTAAATATTTGTGTGTATGCAATTTTGAAATTAACTTTTAAAATTGTTTCTTTCGATGGCAATACTTTGAGGCCAGCTCTTATTTTGGTCTTTAGATCGTTTTGACGCCAAAGCTATTAACGACCTAATCTGAGAAGTAGGAACATAAAAGGTTGGAGAATTACACCAACATTAGCGTTAGTATCAAATAGTAGAATCTCAGTGATAAAACATCTATTGCAACCTATTGCGATACTGATGCCTAAGACCACTTGATCACTGGTGTATATTAATACTGCGTTTACTTTCACGTTTATATAGTAATCAAACTTTAGTTCTATAAAATTATATCAAACACTTTTAAATGTTTACACACTTAAATTTATTTTGAAATGAGTGAAAAAATAAAGTTTAGAAAAATGTACATATATTTTTCAAAGTAAGTTAAGACACGACTAGGTCTTCCCTAATAATACTAATTTGTAAATCCTTAAGGTGGGATTTTGAAATTTTTATAACAAGAAATATTTTTGGACAAAGTAAATAAAGCATTGCTTCATCAGATACTTTTTTTAAAATTGATATTTATTGTAATTTCAACATCATATTGAAGAACTTTTTAAGATGACTATGTGTAGAAAAATAAAATAAACTTAACTACTTAAGCAATATTTTATTTATTTTGGCCAAAATAATTGCAATAAAAACCGTAAAGATTTGGAGCTAGCTCGAGTTTCTATTCATCCCACCCAAAAGTCACTCGATAAATAAAAACTAATATTTAGAAACTTCGAAGAAATCTCGGGGTTTTCATGTAGGATATTAAAAGCAAAATGTTGGCCTTATACAGCGTGCCGGCTTCAAGAGAGTCATAAAGTATATTCCAGTTTTTATTGGAAAGACCTTTCAGAAAATACAAACATACCTTTTTGCGGCCAAAATTGATTACGTTCTATTAATTTATTAGTGTGATTTTATAGGCATTACTCATAAACATCAAAATTTAGAGTTGCAGATCACACGACTTGACGTATGAATAAGTAAAATTAGATATAATAGCTTTTCTAGCTGTCAGATAAAGGCTCTTTCTATGAAAAAAATGATTGTACTAGATCCCTAGTTATATAAAATATTTCTACAAAATTAAATAAATATCTCACCTCCTTCAGCTTGACTGTGAGTGTCTTGATTTGGCGCTTGTACTCCTCCACTCGCTGGTTGGCCTGTAAACAACCAATCACAGCACATGACACATCACATTGTGTTTGATTAGAGATCAACTATGTTTTAGAACATACCCATGCACAGAAGAGATGTGTAAGAAGATTAAGCAGCGATTTACCTGTTTTCCTAACAAAAGAAAAACGAAATACCTTTGTTTTGTTTTTAAAGTTTAATAAAAGTTGTTTTGACTAAATGTATTTTCTAAATTCATTCACAATTAATCAAAAATACCAGATTGCTTCAAAATATACAATAAAATTTTAGTTTATAAATGCCCAAACCATTTACTGAAAGCCAGTTTATTATTTTTTATTTTAGTCGGCCCCATTAACTGCTAACAAAATCAGGATGAAAACAATTATCTTGTCCTTTATTTCATTGTAGCTGATTTCATGGATATTTCCTAGTATTTAAACATTTCAGTATAAGTTTATCTACTGATTTAAGTAGGAAAACATTGCCCATCTCACACCATGCATACATAGCACCTCACTTTAAGGGTGATACTGCTCGACCCAGACGTCGTATCATGGTAAGGTTATATGTATTCCACATTTAAAAAAAACAGTGGAATTGAAACCAGATAAACCGTACGAACATCCAACCACAGGTCTATTGTTTAGTGTTTATCTGTCAGCTCGTCACATGCCAGTGCCAGTCAGATAATCATCGACCTGCCACGCGCCTCCCGTACCCCATGGTCATGGCATTCGTGTGCGTCGTAATATCGCACAGATCCACCGCTATTATTGTGGACCAAACTGAACTAACCTGGCATCCAATACGGACCTATTTGTGTTTTCAGACTATGTCCTCAACAATTATCTTGACGAGCATGGGAACTTTCCACCTGAAATATGGGCCAGAACAAAAAAAAAAGAACGTCCCTGTACGAGATATTAAAAGAAATTTTTATAATATATCGCGTTCTCATTTTGTAATACTTCAATACCTCTATTTCTCTCTAAAAATGGAGGGTAATGAGTTGATGGGATTTCTAATATAGTCGAGTGTGGCGAGTCAATGATTACCGAACCATTTAACCATGTTTTTTTTAAATACAACACAATTAAAGAGTACTTACTCTGGAAAGGAAAAAAAAAACTATTTCACTGCTGCCAATGTTGCTGTTGTCAAGTGAAGTATACATAAAACCTCACCTCGATGGGTGTTTTTTATCATCGTGTCTTACTACCTGTTCAGGTTATACGCATATAATATGATCACTACCCTAATGGGGTAGGGATGATAAAGGAAGCATTTTAGAGGTAAGCTACAACAATTTTAGTGAGAAGAGAGTGAGAAACAATTTAGAAAAAACCTTCCTCAGTAGACCCAATTGGGATTCGAACCCCGATCTCTTCAGCAAGCCATTTTTGACACGAGAGCGACACCTTAAACCACCCCGGCCACTGAAACGGGTCGTTGACGCTATTTCTGGTTCGAGAGTCATCTTGTGTCTGATATCCCGGTTAATCGGGTGTGAGATGGGCTTTGGAAGTTGTTGGTTGTCGAGAAAATGAGCAGGAGTTGGTGGAGTATTCCTACCTTCTCTTCCGAGACCTCCAGAGACTTCAAGCTGTTACCGACCACCTTCAACTCTTCCTCGAGCTCCATGATCTTTCTATAATACGACACAAGCAATCAGGATTATATATATAACAGGTTCAGTGGCGTGAAGTGGCTTGTTGCCAGGCTAAGCAAAGATTGTTCACACTTCAGGCCTACCCGTGAAATGTCCTCATCACTCAGTAGAATACACATTGGTCAGGTTTCGAAACACATTCACATGTGAGTTATGTAGAACAGAGCATATGTATGATTGTTCAAAATGTTGTTAGAGTAGGGGAGAACATATCGCAGATACAGTTGTAACAAACTTTGCCTACCCTGGCAACACTTCACGGCACGACACTGAATAGGTTTTTACTAATAATTAGACGCAACTAGTGCGCTGTTAGCAAAGCAAGCAAGGCTTGATATATGTCCTCCCCCATTTTATTTCAAACTTGACCTTTAAAGCCAATAAATTAACATTATTTGATTATGTTATTTAGTGTGTGATTGACAAAGTAGATGGTGAGTCGAAGGGAACAGAAAACTGTTTACTTGTAAAGTCCTGCAAAGCTTTGCTTGATGTGGTAACAGCTCAGTTGCCATCCTTGCTTCTGATGATGATGATAATATTAGTAATGTATTAATATGTTAACACAATACTACTACAGTTTAGTAAGATAAATTATAGCTATGGTGTTTATTACATTTGACGTAGGCCTAATGTAGGCCATATTGTACTATTTATTTTTCTTTCCGAGCTCATTGCAGACTTCAACTCCCTCTTTTACTCATTTATAGAACTTATAGCTTTCATATAAATTTTTGGAAGAATCAAAGAATTGTGACATGAATAAAAACTTGAGTATCACATTTTAGAAATGTGTATTGGATAAGTAAGTGAATAATTATTTTTTTCATTTTTATAGTGAAATTTGTTTAAGAGCTCTACTACTGCTTATCGGTGGCACAAAACCAATTATAATTATAGTATGAACTTAACAACCAGGCCCCAGAACAGTAATTTAACACTTACATGAATGCATTAATGTTATGGTGGATTAATTATTTTAAGAAAGAATGTTGACATTTGGTTACTCTTTGTGTTTTCTATTGTTTTATTATATCTCTATTTAATCTTAAATTCATTTATTTTTCCGAGATTCGGGATTTAAAGGTAAATTGGAGATTCGGATTCGTAAAATAGTGGATTCGGCTCAATTCTACTATTTACCCTACAATTAACCCATGGATGAAATCATACTTTATACCAGCCAAGGATTGAACTAAGTTCTCCCATGTTATCAATATCCCTATATGCTACGAGACAAACTTAAGGTGGGGGAGTAAGGAATGTGAGTGAAGGGCAAAATTTTTGCAGTTCTTATAGCAAAATTTTTGGCCAAAATAAATCAAATATTTCTCCAGTGGAAACATAGAGTTAATTTTTTTTCACCTCTTCAGTTCTTGACTATCTGTCTATGAGCTTAGTATTAGATGAGGAACTTTTTAAATTAAGATGTCATTAAATTACAGGACACCCTTGACAGATATCACCATGGGAAGAAAATTAAACTGTATATGTTTCTACTGAAGAATTTTTTTATTTATTTTGATAAAAAAAAGTTTTGCAATAAAAACTGCAAGAACTCTCTCCTTTTCTCGCGTTCCCTACACCCCCTCCACCCCTTAGTTTTTTTCGATGTATTTATTTAAAGACACAGTCGAAAAAATATCAACCACGTTAACAAAAAGTTTTCTGAAAAATAATTATAAAAGCTGTAGATATTTTTGTTCAAACCGGTCACTTGGATTAAGATATAATGTGGTACTTGTATTTATAAGTAAAGCTGAGAAACAAGAGTTCATATATTATTTTATTTTTTAAAAGCTAAACTTTATAAAAAAAATGCTCAGCATAACTACTTTATGTTTTCAAAAACCTTTCAGTGATGTGAATTAAAGCGACGCTCCTTCATCCCATTTCCGTTTAAACGAAGCGTTTCATGAATATAAAGATCAAAACTTCCATAAATAATTCAGCCGAAAGCTTTTTACCACTTTGTATTTTCGTCTTAAAAAAAAGGTACAATGCCTATGTTTAAATAGCTACAATGTATATTAAATCCCAAGACCAGTCAGATTCATTGAATGAACTAAAAATTGGCATTAAATTTTTACACCTCCGAATAGCTTCCGGAACCCTTACTCGACATTGTTAAACTCATGGGCTATAAGGGACTAGTAATAGTGCTGTTCATCTTAAAAAGTTAATACTCACGAGTCTCCAGATTTGACACGGTCCTCAGCTACTTCAAGCTCGTCCTCAACGAAGGCCAGCTTGCGCGACACCTAAACACCACAACACCAGGGATCAAACACCGGACAATAGCGACAACATGGAAATTAATGACGTCTCTAGAGGATTTAAACTGTTTAACCTAAAATAACCCAAATAAGAGATGGTTTATTTGAACTGCGTCCTGAATACCCACATCCTCAAATATCTTAACATTTTCTGTTGTAACCCCTTTGAAAACAACTTTTGTTGGTTTTAGGATGGTTAGAACCCGGTTTCTAACCATTTACTTCGATCTGGGAACAAAAATATTTCAGATATAGCTAAGCTAAAAAGGAGTTAATGTCCCCCTTAAAACTATAAAACTTAAAAGTAAGATTTTTTAAATTTTACAGGGACATGTAGATAGATAGATAGATAGATAGATAGATAGATAGATAGATAGATAGATAGATAGATAGATAGATAGATACCTTTCACCTCAATTTTGGAGCGAGCCATATTTTGGAGTAACAAATCACTTATTGAATAACGCAAGGTTTCTGTAGATTCGCAATGCTTTAATAGTCCCCCCCTCTTTACCATAAGCCCTTAATATAATGAAGGATCCTAACCTCGTCAGACTTGCCGTCAGCGTCCTCGGCGAGCAGCCTTGCTTCCTTCAGCTGGTTGGTGAGTTGGTCCATCCTCTCCTCGTCCTGTTGGCTGCGGTTCTCCAGCACCTTGCACATTCTGGGGGACAAGATCAAGGACATCATCACTTGAGCTCAAACATAGCCTGAAGTCAATACCAATCGATGTGCCAGTACGTCTTATTCTGACGTGAGAGACTGCGATTTGATCTCAACTTATATTACTGGGAATGGCGTTTCATTTCCAAAATGGGGCCTTCCATTCTCTCTACATTTTAGTACCAGCTCAGTTATTTTAAATGTATTCTCATCGTCCTGTCCCATTAGTAATATATTTCAAGTTTCTGATAGCCAGTACTGGCACTATAGCGTTAAAATGTGGAGGTCGAGGTTCGAATCTGGCCTGATGCACAGGGAGATGTATTCCAAATGTAGCTTATCACTTTGATATTCCAATCCTCCCTCAATTCTAATTCTAATGCGGGTGCACGTCATCTGAATGGCCTTCCTCATCACTATTATTTTTTTTTAGCACCACGTCTTGCTACCAGTTTGGGTTATACGCCTATTTACTAATTACGGATTATAAAGGCTATATCTAGATAAAGTGTACCTGCATTTCGTGGAGGCATGGTGGGAAACCGTTTTGAAAATTCCCCCACAGTGCACTCGATTGAGATTCGAACCTTGATCTCTCCGTCATCGGTGGCCTAGTCTACTGCAAGAGTAGCGCTCTAGACCATGCGACCACCTAGGTGGGTCTCTATTCTTTAAATTATGACATTAATCAACCTTATGTTGAACGCAATGGTTTGGTTTTTGAAGAGAAAAACAAGAAACTATAAGAAAGAAGAATAAAATTTAAATTTTTCTGCCGCTTAGAAAAAAAAATCTTTTTAATGGAGTGATTGTGTGAATATAAGGAGATAACACTCTATTCGGGTGTCAATATTTGAATTTCATTGAAAACACGTGTTTGTTTAAAAGATATCAATAGTTAGATTAAATGTTCATGACAGTCTGAATTTATTAGGAAGCAGATCACTGAGGCAGTCCAATTTTCATAGAAAGGGTTTTTGAGGAAGTAAAAACATATTTTTGTAACCAAAATTAATTATTTTATTAGTGTTATTTTATAAGTAGTAATTATAATATCTATCAAAAGTGATAGCTATATATCACAGGATTTGACGTATGAATAAGTGAAAGTAGATCGAGTAAATTTAATGAAATCGGACCAATTTCTATAAAGTAGTTTCCATACGTAGTTTTAAGTTTTAATTGTTTTTAGAGGTCAACCATTTTGATAACAGTATATTATAAATACGCAAATATGTGTCATGGTAAAATGCTTCAAATAACTCTATCTCAGTGAGTTTGAACTCGTGTACACGATAAAGCGAGCAATATCAGACGTGCTTAGTGCCCTAAGAGGTTTTATTTAATCAATAAAGAGGCTATTGGCACTGTTTGGCTGTACATATTAAGTCGCCCATCAGTCTGGCTATACAGTATGAAAACGAAAGAGATAAAAAGCTTTAAATATCAAGTGCATAGTAAAATTTATAAAAAAAAGTCACTGTAATTTAATCAATTTATTATTTATTTATCAATCAAAAATTGACGTTCATGAGTGTTTCTCAAAATATATGTAAGTATAAAATTCAAAATTAATTTAAGTGAACGTATTTCTATTTTTTTTAATGGTGGTATTATAACACACCATGTTTTTTTTCTTTAAAGCCACATGATAACATAAAGGGCCATGATCGTGTAGGTTTCATTATTCAGAGCTACCAATATCTTATTTTGTCTTCCACCTATTATTTTTTTCACCGCGTCTTAGTAACCTTTTCGGTTATACACAATACACTCACTAATTACGTTAAAGAAATAGGGATAGGAAAGGTAAAATTCATGAGGAAATGTAGCTCCCTTTGTGTGGCGTAAAAGGGGGAACCATTTAGTAAAAACCATCCTCAGTACATCAGACCGAGATTCGAACTTCAATATCCCCGTCACCAGCTATCCATGAGAGTGACGCGTTAGACCATGCGACCAACGATATGTTACATTATTGAGCGGCTGGTGATGAGTATCCTAGATATATGAGTCAAGATATATCTTCGAAGAAGGGTAGATCGGGCCTCGATCCCAGTCGGGTGCACTGAGGGTGATTTTCTAAATGGTTTTCCACTCTCTTCCCATGCAATTGTGGGTGCACTTCCTCTAAATTAAACCTTTCTAATCCCTAGCACATTAATGTAATTAATAGATAGGCGTACAACCCGAACGGGTAGTAAGAGGCAGTGATAAATACATATATATATATATCTTTATGTGAAGTGGCATCAGCGGTCGAGCTTTGAGGTAATCCTTCTTAAGGCTAGGACAAACTTACCGCTTTGCCTCCTCAGCTGCCTCTGAGGCTTCAGCCAACTTGGTGAGGGCGGTGTTGGACCTTTCTTCAGATCGCTCAAGATCCTCTTCAATGAGCTGTACTTTCCTGTTCTGTGCAGCCATCTCACTCTCGGCCTGCAAACGTTTAACAACAAACGGTCACACACTGATCAATTTGGAAAAATGTTCGACAAGACGAATTTTTCTAATTAATATCAAACATTATGAAAGCACTCCATAAATGGCATGAAAGTGGTCAAATGCTGTCATTTTATTAATAACACAATAATTATAACATGTTACGTTGATCTCCGAGATACAAACCACTTTTTTTTTATCCAATCCAACCAAATAAAACTTCTCATATGTTATTAATTAAGCTTACTGTGTTCAAATTTGAAAATTAAATTATTATTTTTCTATTATTTTTAAGTGACCTGTTAATACAAATCTTCCATTTTGAGCGCTTTTTAATCGATTATGAATATTCTAGGTGTCATAATAATTATTCAATAAAAATCTTCATTAAATTTTAAATATTTTCTAAATCTAGTAGTTCTATATAGTTTGTATGTTATTAATTTCAATAGATAGAACAAAGATTTGTAAGTGCTTAAGTAATGAAAGAATTGTGCACATCTAAGATTTTATGGTCATGGAATTTGAACCTCAACGAGGATCATTATTTTAAAATTGTACTCTAAGGTATTTTACTATCGACTGCTAACAACAAACGAAATTATGTATTTTTATTTGAGTTTTTTTTTTAAATTCATTTAGGAATTTGGTTTTGGTTGGATGAGGCTTTATTGAGATTTATTGTTAATGTGGTTAGTTAATTTAAAGCTAATTTAATATCAAGTCCATGTTGTCTAATCGTACACATAGCTCATATAATTAGATAAATACAAAAATATATTGTGGGTGGCTATAAAGAGTTAATTTATGCGCCTAAAACATTATATAAAATTCTGTAACTAACGTAACTTCATTGCGTTCCGCAATCGAACCATACCGACCAAGCGGACGCCGTCTGTTGGCTAAGATAGTACAAACTTTTGCGGATATAGGATGTCATGTGGGCAACACAACGAGCTCCACGGCCGTAAATCTCAGTTTTCTAGACCGGAGCCACTACTTATTCGTTCAAGTAGCTCCTCGTTTATCCGCACGAGGCTGAGTTTGACCCCATTTCAGACCCATTCTTCACAGGGAGCGCCTGTAATCAAACCCGGAACCTTAATATCTGTAGCCAGGAGCTCTGAACATTAAACCACAGAGGCGGTCCTGTAATTACGTAACTATTCATTAACTGTTCCCAGAGTGTGCTCCTTAGAAAATAGTTCTCGTTTTACAAGTAGTTTTTTTAGCAACGCGTCTTAATACCCATTCGGGTTATATGCTTTTTGTACTAATTACTTTAATGAGTTAGGGATGAGTTAAGGTTGAATTTAGAGGTAGTGTGACCGCATTTGCGTGGAGGGAGAGAGAGTGAGAATCTATTTAGGAAATACCATCCTTAGTACAGCCGATCGAGATCGAACCCCGATCTCCCCGTCATCGGTAGTCTAGTCTATTACAAGAGTGCAAGTAGTTTTAGTCATTGCTATTCAAGGGGGTGCTGACAGGATGCCAATATTTACAAGGGAGGTGTGAAAACAGAGGAACAAGCCCCCATCTCTAATCGACGAACGTACACTTGTTTCCATGGCAACGGCACGTTTATATTGAAATGAGAACTGCTATCAGCTTTTAGTATGTACTATTGGTGTAAAATATGGGGATTAGTTTGCGGTAACGTTGGTTCGGGACTCTGCCTTGTCCGCCGTGTGGTACATCCACGCTACTAACGGTGGCGGAACAATTATTTAATTGACTTGAGTGCAATTTAGTTATTTCATGGACAAGAGCGATTCCGAACGATTAAAGTAGTGTTGATTTATTTATTTTTAGTGCATAAATATTTCATACAGAAACAAGTGATTAAGGTTGAATTATCAGTTATGTTAATATTAAAATTTGTATGCGTTTTAATTAATTCCTCACGATCAAGTTTGGGTCAAGATGGGATGGAAAGGGAACGGGAGATAACGTAAGTATTTTCACAGTTTTTGTGGTAATATCCCGTTTTTTGGTCAAAATAAATCAACTACTAGTTCAACAGATACGTTTAGTTTAATTTCTTACGCCCAAGAAATCTCAACATTTCTTGAATATTGCTAATGGGTATTTTAGCGGGGATCAAGAACTTTTGAGATTCTGTGTACAGAAAATGAATCTAAACGTATCTATTGAATCAGTATCTGAATATTTTGTTTTGGCCAAAAAAATAACGATTTTTCCATAAAATCTGTGAAAGTATGAACCTAAGCTCGCGTTTTCTTTCATCTCGCATTGAAACGACCTGCACTGCACGTGAAGTTAATCCGTTGATCGTCTTACTAACAAACATCCACTCACGCGCGTTAGCGACTAGGTGGTACTCACGTTCTGGAGGGCCTTCTCCTTCTCCTCCAGATCCTTGTTGGCCTGCTCCAGATTGTTCTTGGTGGCGACGAGATCACCCTCCACCTGGGCCAGTTTCTTCACCAGGTCACGCACGTCCTCGTTCACCTGCAAGGACGAGTCACATCACTTTACTACATCCACTATCATTGCTGAGGGAACTACAAGTCTTACGGAGGAAAGCTTTATCTTCGCTCTTTCTCTCGGTCAACTGTTGCCAAATATCCTCGTTCTCAGTTATTTCTGAAGGTGGTGTGCTGGGGATAAGAAGGAGTTACTGGCAACCTCGCCTAACCAGCGTTGCGAAACTTATCTTGTATTGAGAGGAGATCGACCACATGATAACAAGAGAATGACAACGCTGTTTCCCGATAGTAGCTATGCAGTTCCATAAACGATTATATCTAGTGTAGTCATTGATTCCAGAGCAACACTAGACATAAAATTTGTCAGGAACAACCGATAATTCCAGATTTTTTAAAAATCTTACTAGGGGGCGTCATATACCCAATGAATACGAAATCCCAAAGCAGAAATAACCTGTTTAGTAGTTTTTTTTTTAGATGTTGATCCTTCTTAAAACTCAACTTGACACCCTCGACCCAACCCTGTAAGGTGTCAACCTTTATTTTGTTCCATCAGTCGTTGCTGTTACCAACAAGTGGCGCTGTTTTGATACCTGTTGGTATTACTGTACCTTGTCTGCGCGCAGGTTGGCATCCTTGGCCTGACCCTCACAGGTGTCAGCCTTGTCCTGGGCGTTGTCCTTCTCCAGCTTCATCGCCTGCATCTTCTTCTTGATCGCGTCCATCTTGGCGGATGGGACTTGTTATGCTCAACCGGGAAGAAAAACAACCACGCTGTGGAACAGAAAACCAACCGGATGAGCAACATGGCCCACAAAATATATATAACATTGGGGATGTACGATAAAGGACCAACTTAGGTAAGCAAGGAGAGAGCAGGGATAGATATTTGTCAAGATGATTAACCAAAATCAGACTTAATCTTACTCCACACTCCATTTTTAGAATCCTGGTAAAAGTTGGAACCATTTACCAACACGAATGTATATTAAGAATTTGGTGGGAAGAACTTTTTAGAATAAACAAACACATTTTTTTGCTGTCAGCATTGATAGCATTTTATCATATTTTTTTAACCTTCATTTTAAAGTATTGATATTAAATATAAGAAGTGACAGCTGCAAATCACATGACTTAACATCATTACTTGAAAGTATATGTTGTAACTTTTCCAAACTGTCGTATAAGGAAGGCCCTTCCTATTAAAAGTTTACTTTATAGAATCCATAACGTCTATCACGTTCAATTTCCGATATTTCCGTCATCAGCAGAACAATCTAACACGAGGGTGACTTCTTGGACCGTTCGGCCACTGAAGTGGGTTAACGTCTGTTAAAGGCAATTTAATCGGATACCGTTCAGATCTAACTAAACTAAAGAATCAGTTTCACCCGCTTCGGTGGATGAATGGTCTAAGGCGTCACTCTCTCAATAGACTAGACTATCGATGACGGGGAGATTAGGGTTCGATCCCGGTTGGGTGTACTGAGGGTTTTTTCCTAAATGGATTTCCACACTAAATCCATGCAAATGCGAGTACACTTCCTATAAATCCAATTTTACTCTTCCCTAACACTTTAGAGTAATTAATACATAGATGTATAACCCGAACGAGTGGTAAGACGTCGTGCTAAAAAAAAGTTAATGTTCCAAATTAAATGTGTATTCTTTATTTATATTTTACAAAACATCACACGTGATAGATTTGTACTCATTTGGACGCTTAGTTAAATTTAGTAGAAACTGATTGATTAGGGGGGGGAATCCAATAAATTCTTATTATAAATACAGGAGGGTGTTTTAACAAAGTATAAACTAATGTTACGAAAAAGAACAGATTCTATAGCAAAAAAAAAATGTTAAAGGGACCTTCTTAGTAAACGTTCAGGTTGAATGCAAATTTTTCATTCAGACTAAAAAAATAACAACTAAAATTAAGTTTTCACTGAATTAAATACAAAAAAATATTTAAGTCCTGTGCTTTTTAAAACTTGGATTAAGTGTTTTGATTAGGAATATTTCTTCTTCCAAAAATTTAAAAATGGATACTTCTATGTTGATTATTAGTAGTGACAAGAGAAGGGAGTTCTAAGCCTTATGGTAATATCTAATTTTACTTTATGAACTAAGTACACTCATTGTATTGTTAGATGCAGCATTATATTTCGTCCTACCCAATAGCAACAAGGAAATATAGTTCACTGAAGAGTGTTTCCTTGTCAATATGCAATAGAATTAAATTACCATATTAAAAATTATATGATTAAAGTTAATTTACACGGGTTTATCTGTATTTATTTTAAACGAAGCATCTACCTGATCTATTATCTGTTCTCGATAAGAAGCATGATAACACGTATATTGGAAGTAAGAGATAGGTTTGATATAAAGTCCCAATTAATTACCTTTAAAAAGGCATTTTGATGGTGATGAATGGGAATGTAGTCCCTGTTCAAAGTTTGTATAAGAGGATGATAGTTCCTTGTCTGTTTCTTGTCATGACTTAGAAGTCCTGGTCCCTGCACCAAGTTTTATATGATTTTGATCATTCCTTACCTATTGCCAGTCATGATTTATAAGTGCTATTCTTTGCACCAAGTTTTATATGATTTTTATCATTCCTTGCCTACTGTTATTCATGATTTATAAGTGTATTATTTTCACCAAGCCTTATATGATTTTTATCATTCCCTGCCTACTGTTATTCATGATTTATAAGTGCTATTCTCTGCACCAGGTTTATATTATTTTGATCATTCCTTGTCTACTGCTAGTCATGATCCAGTTCTGGTCCCTGCACGGAGTTGGGAAGATCTTGGCTCTCGTCCACGTCAAGTGTTGGTTAGTCGTCGTGATGTATATTTGGGTCGAGTATTTTTAGGATCAGTGGTCCTTTCCACACCACAGTTCAGTTCCAAACATCGCTTCTTGCCAGGTTACACCAATAATTCACCCACTGAACTGGTGAGCTTTTCAAATGTTTCTCCCGTTACCAAGGGGAATAATTCGTCGAAGGGAAGGAACATTCCTCCTAGGATGGAATACAGTTTGAACCCGGGCCATGACCGAAATAATTTCTGGATGATCTACAGATGATTATTAAAATCACATTATAGATTAGGTTTCAAATCCTGGTAAAGTAAAAAAATTTCTTCACGCTAATTAAAAGCAGGTAGGCATTTATGCAGTAATTCACACTCCTGACCCTAAACAAAATAAGGGTTTTATGCACTCTAAATTATAGTTAAAATTTGCGCCCCAGTTATATTCTCTGTAATATAAATAAACAGCACTCGCTGTGTGATGCAAAATAATAATAATAATAATAATAATAATAATAATAATAGTGTCAAAATTCTGGGGGGAAAAAGAACAACATTTCAAAAACTAGTTTCAAACTCTCCGTCTTCTCCTTCCCTTAGTCAGCATGTGTCGAAATAGTATCCCTTCTTCCCGTCCTTTTTTTAAAATATTTTCCAAAGTCTTTTATTAAATATCAGGGCTATCCACCGAAAAAGTGGCTCCAAATGTCATAAAACCATAAAAGTGATTATGTTATTAATCAATCTTTTAAAAAAATACGTATATTTTGAATGTTAGGTAAAAACTTAGATGTTAGCTATTTATTTAGAAATAATTTTCTTTATTGCTAGATCAAATTGTTCCTAAATATTTAAACTCATTACCCCTGTCAAATGATATGTTGTTCGCAGTAATCTCTAAATTTCATCCCTAATCAATGTTTTCGGTGTGATCATATACTTGGACTTTTCAGCGTTCACTTCTAAAACTTACAACCGTCTAGTGAAATTTCTGCATTTCTTGCAACAGCTCCCTTACTATTGCCCAACAAAGCTAAATCATCTGCGTGTTTTTTTTTTGTTTTTTTTAGCACCGCGTCTTACTACCCGTTCGGGTTATACGCTTAAGTACTAATTACACTAATGGATTAGGAATTGGGAAGGTTGAAGTTAAAGGAAGTGAACCCGCATTTGCGTGGAGGGAGAGTGGAAAACCATTTAGGAAAAACCACCCCCAGTTCACCCGACCGAGATTCGAACCTCGATCTCCCCGTCCTTGGTGGTCTGGCTCAACACGACTGGCGCGTTAGGTCTGCGTGTTCTAATATCTTAATTGTACCGTTTAGTGTCGTAAATGCATTTCCTTGTTACAACCTATTATGTATTTCGAAAGTATTAGATAAGTGACATTCAACTCGTACCCTGCCACGCGTATCAGTCAAACATACCTCAGTAAACTTGGCAAGTTTTCTTTGGTATCCCAAACTTAGCTAAAATTTCAAATAATTAGTTTATTTTAACTGAATCTTAAGGCTTTTTAAAATCTATGTATAATTGATGTACCGTCATGTTTTATTCTCACTTTTTTTTCTAATATTTGCCGAATTGTTAAAATCTAATCCGTCGTTGATCTATTTTGTCGAAAGCCACAATGATGATCCCCAATTATTTCCTCTGAATATGGCATCAATCTCATTAATATTGTATTAGATAAAATTATATAGAATATCGATAGTAGTGAGATAACTCTATAATTAATAAACTCGGTTTTATAGCTTTTATAAAAATGGGTATTATAATACCTTTTTTTTTCCATTCTTGTATTTTGATATTGTGGCTCCATATGGGACAAGGCCGTGTATGAATTTCTATTATTAAAATCTCAAAACATCCCTTTATTAATTCTGATAGAATTGAATCTATACCTGGAAATTACTAGCTTATTAAATTTAAATAACTAAATTTTAAATACTAAAATTAATTATATTATTGTTTTGTAAGACCTTTGCGCCCTAGGTGACTGCTTAGCTTCACCTAATAGATGAGTTGGCCCTGACCCTAAAGGCCAAGGTTCATTTCCGACCAGTTTCATTGATGTAGGTATAAGGAGTCAGGGTCATTAGTGGTTTTATACCCTTGCTCCTTGAGAATACTGTGGTATTCCCTTCATAATTTATTCCTATAATTATTATATCCATAAAAAATAGGTCATGTGTACTATAAACAACAGAAACTGGCATTAAAATTAGTTTCACTAAATAAAACGACTAAATACACAAGAAATTGTTTTAAATTTTCTACAAAAACACAAAAAATTGCTATTTTGTAAAAATAATGATTAAATATGTGAGGCTCTCAATCAATTTAATGTGTGTCATTCAACCTTCTCGATGAGCGTTATGTCCCATTTTCATAGGAAGAGCCTTATCTGACAGCTTGAAAAGTCATTAGATATAATTTCTTATTTCAGGTCATGTGATCTGCAGCTGTCATATCATAAATACCAATAAAATAACAATAATAGTATGTAGTAAAATGCCATCAATTTTGAGAGTAAAAAAGTTTGTATTTTCTAAAAGTCCCTTTCTATTAAAATTGAACTGTTATACGATCCTTGATTCAAATAAGATCAGAGCCCATAATCTTTTATATCAAATTTTCATTCCTACCAACTTGACATAAATCAAGTACTTTCTGCACTAAGAACCTCTTTGGGAGCAAGCTGTGTGTAGGAAAGGGAGCCTCGAGCTATGAATGTAAGTAGAACAGAGACCACCAAACTATTTCCAGACCTGTATAAATAACTTCAAGTTTCCCCTGGGAGATAGTGCTAGGAAACTTGTTCTTTCTACAGTCCGCCCACGAACGTCGTTAAGTCATTGCGCAGACGCGAAAATTGCTTTTTATAATAAAGTTGAGTCACGTGATGCAGATAACATTTAGCTTAGTATTCGATTTGAAATTAATAACATATAAATAAAATGTTAGTTACAAATCATTTTCATTATAAAAATATTCTATTTGGATCCGATTCGAAACATATTAATTATATAGGTAAGTAAAATTGAATATAGAATAAGTGTAACCGCTTTTGCGTGGAGTAAGAATGCAAAATCATTTAGGGAAAACCACGCTCAGTACGCCCAAATGGGATTTGAACCCCGATCTCCCCGTCATCGGCAATCTAGTATAATTGCGAGAGTGACGTCTTAAGCAATGCGGCCGCCGAGAAAGGTAACCATGTTAAACGCAATACAGGCATACCCCACACGTACGACAGTTAAGGTTCCAGGCCACTGTCGCGTCTCGAAACTCGTCGCGAATCAAAGCAAAGCCTTTTTATTCACTTATAGATGCGTATATTGCACAGCAATCATAATATACGGACATGAACATCGTAAATAGCACAGTTATAACTAAAATTAAACACTCTATGCCTTATATATTTAAAAAGGGTAAACATACAAATCACTGGACACTTTTACAAGCAGTATCTAACGTATTGTCGCTGAGCTGTCATTTCTGCGAAGTAAGTGCCTCAAGTTCGGGGTATGGAGGCGATTGAAAAGCGCAGTAAGTGCAAATTGTCTTGATTCAAATTATTATTACTATTATTATTATTATCATTATTATTATCACCGCGTCTTACTACCCGTTCGGGTTATACGCACTTACGCTAATGTGTACTGGTAGAGTGATTGTGAGATGAAATGGAGGACCTACCGTTTAACGTGGAATCCAAACCACGGTGGAGGCCTGGCATTCCTCACATTTCACAAGTTGTGATTAATACACATCTTGTCAGAGGTGAAGGAGGGGTTTGGCAATCAGATAAATCTGTGCCGGGACCGAGGATTGAGCCCCGGACCCCCAGCACAGAAGTCTGACACCTTACCGTTAGACCACCAGGTCACCTTCTTAATTCAAATTACCATAAGTTGAAGTATGCCTATAGTTAAAAGCGGGTGTTACTTGCTGTACATGTTTTTATTTAGTGACATAGAGTGAATAGATAAGGCGGATTAAATATTTTCAAATTTCTAAAGAGGAATACCTCCACTACACTAGGGTGTTGCAATCTTAAGTCAGGTTGTATTGAATGAATTGAATTCAACACCAAATACAGTAGACCAGTGGCTAGCAAACCTTTAGAACCGCGACCCAATTTTTATAACAAAAAACTTTCACGCCTCACCTATCTTTAATAGACATTCAGATAGGAGGAAGAGGAGAGATTTGGTTTCAATATTGTGTTTTCAATTTATTATTGAATATAATTTTACCAAAAATAATTATATATTTTCTCATAATGAGGTATTTGCAAAGGATGCCTTTGTTTCCAATTTCTATTGATTATTATTATTATTATTATTATTATTATTATTATTAGCACCGCGTCTTACTACCCGCACTGCGGGTACTACTACCTGCGTTATACGCCCTTACGCTAATGTGTAATGGTAGGGTGATTATGAGATGTAAATGGAGGACCTACAGTTTAACGTGGAATCCGAACCACGGTGGAGGCCTGGTATTCCACACATTCACAAGTTGTGATTAATACACTTCTTGTCAGAGGTGAAGGAAGGGTTTAGCAATCAGATAAATCTGTGCCGTGACCGAGGATCGAACCCCGGACTCCAGCACAGAAGTCTGACACCTTACCCCTAGACCACCAGGTCACCAATTTCTATTGATGACGTCATTTACGTCCACACCCCAGGTACGAACATGAAACCCGTTTCCTGTATCCATATATTTTATGCTTTATTCTTCCCCCTTTTTTTTCCTTTTTTGCCCTTTCCTATTTTTTTCATTAAATTAATTTTTAAAATAGTTACAATATCTTCATGATTCAAAAACTTATCGCGACCCGCCATAAAGCTAGGCTCGCGAACCACAGCTTGGGTGCAGCTTTAGTAAATATTGTTCAGAAAGTGTTGTTGACAAAACAAGTGCAAGACGCGAAGGGGTGAAGGGAGAGTGACGCCACTGATTATAAGTAACCTATTAATGTATATTTAACCCGCATCAGTGGACACGCAGTTTTAATGTCCGGCTCAATCAGTCTGGCTTGTCAGTAAAGGGGAGTGTCTGGTTTTGAAACCCGGTTGGCTCTAATGAAGTTTTTGTTTATTGGATAATTTTTCACTCTTTCTCCAATCCAATTCGAGTATATTTCATTTAGATTCTATCTTCCTCATTCCTTCCACATTGATGTTACTAGTGTATGGAAGTACAGCCCAAACAAGTAGTGAAACGTGGCGAGAGAAAAAAAGTTTATATTTATTTGTTTATTCTAAGAAGAATTTATGTGCAGTCCCCGCTGGTGGAGAATAGTCAAAAACGCAAAACTTTCTTTTGAACGTGTCGGCCGCATTTTATACGAGATTATGTAAATGTAATTTTTTTTTTTTTTGCTAAACACATTGAGAGTTGAACCAGAGTCGTTAAATATGGTGTAATTGACAAAATATAGTTCGCCCGAAAGTTCAGGAATATTTACAATATACACATTACATATACTATACTATACTATATATAATATGTGTAAATTAATCTGAACTACTTCAGTGAACGCATGGTTTAAGGCGTCATTCTAGTGCTAGACTCGACTGCCGATGACAGGAAAATTAGGGTTCAAATCCCGGTCGGGTGTACTGAGGGCTTTTATTTTTCAAATGTATGTTTCACTCTTCCCCCACGCAAATGTTGGTACACTTACACTTTCTCTAAATGTAACCTTCCTTATCCCTAACTCATTAGCGTAATCAGTACATAGGCATATAACCTGAACAGCTAGTAGAGCGCGGTGATATAAAAAAAATCTGTAATGAATCGACCAGGAATATACGTAGTACGTGTCTATGCTACTCGGGGCGCTGTATTTTCTCCCCCTCACGCATGCGCAACGGTTATCTGTGCCTTGATTTTTAAGTATAGGCAACCCCACTCTGTATACCTGTACGAGTGGAAAGCCATTTTATTCATGCAGGGGCTACAATTCGTGTCTGTTGAAAGAAAGACGTGTCTTAACCTAATGGTGTAGCTCACCTTTAGGAATCCAACTAGGGACTTAGAGCAGATGGGGTACTAGGGTAAGGCTCAACCCCCGTTAAAAGGAACTAGCCTGTTGTTATTATCATGAAATAAGATCGCGAGCTTTAAGAAACTGATATCACTGGATGTAATTATTTTGTATTCGGTGATGATATACTAGAGTGAACCTAAATATATTGGTTGATTATTTTTGTTCCTGTTCCTATTTAAATACTATAGGCACTACAGGATGGATATTGTTTCATCTTAAATTAGTTTCTAGTACATTTTCTAAATAATTTAATGATAAAATATAAAATGAAAACCCTTCAATAAAACTAAGTATAGTAAATTGTGTATAAAACAAGATATTAAGTATTAATGATAAAATAGTAGGAAATCACGATTTGAACTATATAGATAAACTCTTAGTAATAACTAACTTTGTAATGATTTTTTTTAATATCGTCTGTTTAAATAGACTGCTTTAATTAATCTACTAACCATCTCACTGACATTTTTATTTCAAAAAAATCTAAGAAGGCCATGATTTATATTTTTTTAAATCAGATAAAAGGAAAATTAAATAATCCCTTTGTCATAGTGAGGTTATACTTTGAAATTATTTATAACACTTACGAAATATAATATAAACGTTACATATTAGATCACAACTGTTTCAATGCGTGCTATACTCCTGATCACATTGGTCTAGTTTAATAGATCAACATAAATTAAGAGATGCCCCTGGAAATGTGTATTCCAGTCTTAGAACAATCTCAACCATGCTTCCTTAAATCACACATAATCATCGCAAATACATTCAATACTAAGATTATGTTAAATTAATTATTTTAATTTATAGTTAAGATACCTTTAAGGGACTTGGAACAAAAAAATGAGTGACTTTTCTGAAACCCAGCTAACTAAATATTCTAGATGTACGCACACATTCCACTGACTTAGAGGGAAAATAAGACAAGTTTGTTTGCGATCTATGAGACGAAAATTATATTATTTTGTGATTCCAAATTTATGGTTATATTTATTGTCATTTTTTAGCAAGACTTTTGTGTCACTTACCTGACTTTCGTTCCCAGCAATTCAAATATGAGTTTTTGTTATAAATAATGTATAATAGGTTAAAATATAAATATAACTTAGTAGACAAAACAAAAATACATAAATACCACTGTTAAAATCTTGAATTAAACACATATTAGTGACATTGAATTTTGAAGAGGAAGTTGGGCTTAAGGACGTTTAAATAACAAACACTTTTTTTGGTTAGGTAAAAGGTTAGTTTATTGCCATACGTCTATAGGATAGCTACATTATGTAGAAAAAAAACACTAAATATACACACTCTCAGACATATTTACTAAGTTTATAAGAAACAGTAGGTAGTTAAAAAGTCTCACAATAATAATAACATTATCAGCGGGGGAAGGAAGATTTAAGGTTAGTGGTTGTTATCTCGTATAAGATTGAAAACTTTTTTTGTATATAATTTATTTTTTTTACCTGCCTGAATCCCAGTCGATGGAGGGACGTCACGGAGTGCCGGGATGAAAAGCCTGCAATGCACTGCGGAGGTAATCCTGTCCGCAGCCTCCCGAGCCTACGGGCAGCCAAAAATGGCGAGCCCCCTCCCTCCACCCACCCTACACCCCTCCAGGCGTCTCGACATCCCTACCACCCACCAGTTACTCGCGCGCGCACGCACACACACTCTTTTTCGACCGAACTTTAATTTCGCGGTTATATTAGAGGGGTTACCCCACCCCNAACACTAAACTTCTTGCTGCTCCCTTTTTTTCGCTTCTTTTGTGTACATTTTCCTAATTTCGTTTTACTTGAATAGCGGAAGGAAGAATCGTCTTACAATTTTGTTCCTTAATTTACTGACGTATGTTAAAGCAAAAAAAAAATTACCGCGTCTTATTACCTGTTTGATCCATAAGCATTAAGGTGGGGATGTAGGAGACGCGGGCTAAGATGTGTTTTTTGCAGATTTTATAGCAACACTTTTTAGGTTAAAATGAATCAAATATTGCTCCAGTACAAACATGGAATTTAATTTTCTTCACATGGTGAACTCAACATTTCTTGAATATCTGTTAAGCGTGTCTTGGAATTTGACGAAAACTTTTTATCTCGATTTAAAAAGGTTTCTCATCTAATGCCGCTATGCTCATGATATATATTCAACAACTGTTGATATCACCACGTGAAGAAAATTAAACCCTATGTTTGTACTGGAGAACTAGTTGGTCTGCCTAAGATGGGAAGACTGGGGTTTGACCCCAGTCGGATGCACTGAGGGTGGTTTTCCTCAATTGTTTTCCACTCTTCCTCCACGCAAATGGAGGTGCATTTCCTCTAAATCAACTCTTCTTAATTCCTACCCATTAGTGTAATTAGTACATAGGCATATAATCTGAACAGGTAGTAAGACGCGATGATAAAAAAATCTAGTCGGTTTTTTTGGCCTAAAAATGTTTTTCTATAAAAAAAACTGCTAAGCACTGTCTTAACTCACGTTTCCTACATTCCCACCTTAAAATACTATTATAGGGTAGGGGTGAGTAGGTTTGAGTTTTAGAGAAAATGTATCCATATTTGTACGAAGGAAGAGTGGGAAACTATTTAGAAGAGTGGGAACCATCAATACACCCAGCCGGGATTAAAGCCCTGATCATCTTGTCCACAGGGCTGCCCAGAGGGGAGGGCAAATGGGGCATCTTTCCCCGGGCACCCACTCAGTGGGGGGCCCCGATCACTCAAACAATTTTATTTTAGAAAAGTCAATAGCACTTTTTTTTACTATTTTCTTAATCCTTGGTTTTTTATGATAGTTTAAGTAAAATAAAATGTTGGTACAATATTGATTATTAATAATGTATTGTTTTTTTCCAATCCTCCAATTGTATTTATAAGAAATACTATACCATTATCTTTGATGGCACACCTGATGTATCACATATCGAGCAATTAGCTTTTGTTCTCAGATATATAATACAACGAAACGGAAAATGGGTGGTTTAAGATTCATCAAGTTGATAGACTTTGACCAGAAGAAAGGAGCATATATTGAAGAACAGATCTAGAAAGTCTTAGAAGAGTATAACTTAGAGCTAGCACAGTGCATAGGACAAGGTCACGATAACGCCTCTAACATGTCAGGTAAATTTCAAGGTGCAAAAGCAAGCATTTTTTAAAAGAGTCCTCAAGCCTATTTTTGAAAAAGAGTCCTCAAGTCTATTTTTCACCATGCAGTGCGCACAAGTTAAATCTTTATGGTACACATGCTATGAAAACCAGTTTGGAGGTGAAAAACCTATTTTGGCAATAGCCAATAGTCCTGCGAGATGGATAATTCTACAAAATACTGCTAATATACCTCTTCACTCTATATCAAAAACTAGATAGAGTGCAAGAGTAGACGCTGTTGGTTCTCTGACGAAAAAATTACAGAGGTGTTTTAGATTCTTTGATTAGGATTGAGGAGGAGCATAACATGCCGCCGGAGAGCCAAACAGATGTATCGGGTCTAATTGAGTGGCTGCAATCGTTTGAATTAATCCTTCTCACTATAATATGGTACAAAGTCTTGTAGTGCATTGATGACAGGAACAGAGCCCTTAAAAGTTCTAAGCTAACAATGGAAGAGGGAATACAAAATGGGAAGAGCCTAGTGGAGGAGATTCAATTTTTTGTAAGAATCCTGGCCAGGTTTGCTTAGAGAGTCAAAATAAGTCGCCTCGATCTTCGGAATCAAACCAGAGTTGAACGTCTCAAGAATTCGTAAGAAACGAAAATTCCATGATAAGAGAGGGGATGTTGACTACAAGTTTGATGCTCCAGAAACTAGATTCAAAGTTCAGGTGTTCATTCCTATATTATATCTGCTATTGTCTGAATTACGTAACCGGGCTGATAGAATGATTCTCAATATCCGCACAATTATAATAATAACTGTACGAGTGGCAGTAACAAGCCAACTACCGAGTCGAAGATGGCTGCGTTTTCTGATGGCTCGTGAATAAAGCTGACGATTTCCGCACGTCCATCATAGATTCTGCCTTAAAAATATGAGTGAAGAATGACCCTGGGCACGGGATGACTCCTGGATAGCTCAGTGGTAGAGCATTGGCGTACTAAGCCAAATGTCCCGGGCTCGATCCCCATGTCCAGGTGTCATTTTTCAATTTTCAGAATATGATATCTAGATGGTGAAATTCCTCTTTAAAATTAATAACAGCTTCGGCTATTTGATTCTTAGTTCTACCCAGTCTATCTCATTATACCCTATCCCTATCTTGAAGTATTTATATCCAGTACACCTCATTACACCCTATCTCTCACTATCCTGAGCTAGTTATATCCAGTCCACCTCATTACACCCTCTCTCTTTCAGGTCCATTCTAGTGTTATCCTCCCATCTGCGTCTTGGTCTTCCCAATGGTCTCTTCCCATTGGGCTTGTTAGTGGAGATGGGCGATAAATCACTGACCGTGATTTTTTCACCGATACCATATGATCACCGTTACTCCCAGTGAATCGATCTCAAAAGTATCAGTGATTGAGATATCAGTGATCGGAGATACTCCATACTCGCAGATACTCCATACTGACATCGGATGGCAACAGTTATTCGAGCTACGGAGATAGTATTGCTTCTTCTAGACACTCGAGTAAATACTCGCTTCGCGGCCCTTGTTATTCTTTTATTTTTTATTTTCTACCAGCTAATTGAGAATCGACCTTATTGACTTGCATGTTTTACGTGTTATTTCTATTCAAAACCCTTGATCTCGTAGAGCTAATTTTTTAAAAACGGTATCAGATTGCTGCGTAAAAAAACTTGGTTTAAATATTTCATTCACATGCGTTTCCAATATAAAATATTTGTTGTTAAGAACAAAATCGAAAAGCTTGCTTACTAAGCAAATCACATTTCGGATTCTATTTAAAAGTAGGCTACGAAAAAAATCATATATTCATTTTTTCGGTGATCCTATCCCCAAAATCGTAAATAATAAATTGAAATAAGTAACAAAATAGAAAATATATAAATAAATATTAATATGTACTATGCGTTGATGGTGCTAATCATCCTATAGTCTAATCTAAAATTTATTTACTTCTAATATTTGTATAGTTCATAGTCATCTTCTATTAGATGTATGGTATTTAAAATAAAATAACACTACAATAATATCATATATGACCTGCATTCCAAACAACATTTTCTAAACCAATCGCCATCATGTTATGTTCATTTTTAATGTCACAAATTTTAACTGTAGTAAAACAGATCACTAAATAAATTACACAATTACAAGAGTTTCCCATAGTACATCAAATAAGTTTTAATATTGGAATTCAATTTTAACATATTATTTGTTGGACCACTAATTTTGCCCAAATTACATAACATTTCACTAAAAAAATATTAAATAACATTTTTTGCTTTCTTTTTTTATCAACTGTATGAAACATCTTAAAACGCATACTTTTGTATTGACTGTACATTAGTCAGTCAACATTAAACCCAGATAAAACCTGAAGATAAGGTAGCTGTATGTCGATTGTCAATGTCAGTGTCGACAGGAAGAGTTTATATTAGGCCTTAAGGGCCAGTTTCATAGTCAGATTTAGTACGCCTCAAGTGCGGCGCTATACTAAATACAAGACGCCACCTACCTGAAATTGAATGGAATGGGCCAGTTTCATATGCGAAACTGGCCCATTCCATTTTGGTCTAGGTAGGAGTCGTCCTGTATTTAGTATCGACTCGCACTTTAGGCGTATGAAACTGGCCCTTAAGTATCGAATTACATTGCAAGCCGCCAAACACCCGAGTAATTAGTTTCCTTCCAACTGATACTCATGGGACTATTCGAGTAAATACTAAATACCCAGTACTCAGAAATACTCCATACACCATACTAGATACTCGATTGTACTCGCCTACTCGGTCAGCAGCTAAATACCAGCTTTTACCGTGGTTGGAAAGTGAAAAAATATCGGTCCATCAAGACACTGTGAATACCAGTCACAGTGAGAAATCACTGGTATAAATCACGGATATTTTAAAATCACAGTCACTGTATTCACTGATATCGTAAAATCACTGTTTCACCATCCCTAATTGTTAGTCAATACCCTATTTTCATACACGAATAAAAATAAAAACTATCATAATAAAATTGAATGGATATAAAATTGAGTAATTTAACTGCAAGTTGTTTCAGATCACTGATTTTTGTATATATATATTATGCTACTATAAAACATGGACCTTTTTACACAAAGTGTTTATTTTAACAAGGATGTCAATGTAAGCGTTCAGGAATAGTAGACGAAATATGTGACGACAGCTGCTGGGGTTACATAAGTTTTAGTGCCCTTGTAAACCTACTCATGATTTAATCAAAGCGATGATATATCTGCACCACAAAGGGATGGTTAGTTAAACAAAATGAATTACTTTTTTCCCACGAACTTTCTTTTTACAAGCATAAAAAAATTGGTTGACGTCATCCTTGACTATCCAAGATTCCCCTCATGTCCCCCTTCCCTTTTAAGAATGTATCCCCACTCTTAGATTCCTACTCTTGCCGCCCCCTCCTTAACCCCTCCTCCACCAGTCTAGAATTTTGGCACATTACTTCCGCTAGCAAGTGGTAAGTAGGGGGAAATATTCAATCCTGTTAACTAGCACAATAACTCTGGCAATTGGTAAGCAAGGGGAAATATGCAATCTTATTAACTAGCACAATAATTCTGGCAATTAATGGTAAGCAAGGGGAAATATGCAATCTTGTTAATTGGCACAATAACTCTGGCAAGTGGTAAGCAAGGGGAAATATGCAATCTTATTAACTAGCACAATAATTCTGGCAATTAATAGTAAGCAAGGGGAAATATGCAATCTTGTTAGTTGGCACATTAACTCTGGCAAGTGGTAAGCAAGGGGAAATATGCAATCTTGTTAATTGGCACGTTAACTCTGGCAAGTGGTAAGCAAGGGGAAATATGCAATCTTATTAACTAGCACAATAATTCTGGCAAGTAATAGTAAGCAAGGGGAAATATGTGATCTCGTACATTAGCACAATAACTCTGGCAAGTAGTAAGCAAAGGGAAACATTCCACTTGTTACATACACATTATTTTATGGCAATTTAAGTTTAGACAAAAACACAATTTGTGAGTTTGGTTCTTCCGTAACTAGTAATGGATACTTGAAATAGGTTGTTGTTATTATTAGTAGTAGATGCTCTGTATTACGACAGATCCATTCCTATTGTCAGTGAACTAAGACCGCCAATGCGCCCTGTCCTTTGCCTCCTCCTTCAACTCCCAGAATTTCCTTCTTTCCTTCAAGTCATCCAATATTTGAATCCTCCTTCCTAAGCTTCTCTTTCCCTCAACTTTTCCTTGTATGACGTAGCGCAGAAAACAGTTCCTACTTCCTCTTAAGGATGTGTCCGATTCAGTTTGCTATGTACCGAATAATCACATCCAAAATGGTTCACTTTTCACCCACCCTTCTTAGGACATCTTATTTGTCACCCTTTCTACTCACGTGACCTTCTCAATTTTACTATAAAGCTACAAATAATTTAAGTTTTTAAAATGAAATAATTATTATTATTTTTATTATTATTATTATTATTATTATTATTATTTGAAAACATAAATAATATTGAACAGTAATTCAGTGTCGAATCATACAAAACCATCAAAAAGACGCCATTTTATTTGATGATATCAGATTACAATGTTTTCTTAGAGTAAACTACGATTACTTCAAATTTGCAAAATATAACAAATAATTTTCAATTTACCGTTATTTATTTTTTATATTGAATTATGTTTTCATAAGTATACGTCCCTGCCATTTGTTTTATTATTTTATAATAACCAGTATAGTTAGTATAACATTATACAGGTTGTTAAGAAAAATAATAAGTTATTATTATTATTATTACCGCGTCTTACTACCCGTTCGGATTATACGCACTTACGCTAATGTGTTATGGTAGGGTGATTGTGAAATGAAATGGAGGACCTACAGTTTAACGTGGAATCCGAACCACGGTAGAGGCCTGGCATTCCTCACATTCACAAGTTGTGATTAATACACGTCTTGTCAGAGGTGAAGGAAGGGTTTGGCAATCAGATAAATCTGTGCTGGGGCCGAGGATTGAACCCCGGACGTCAGCACAGAAGTCTGACACCTTACCCCTAGACCACCAGGTCACCAATAATAAGTTGAATTAACAAATATTTATCAATTTTGGTTACTTATTTTTTTACCATTTTTATAGTCTCAGTAAAATTTATTATCTGTTACTCTTTTTTCTTTGCGTGTATTGATACGTTAAAAACTAGGGCTATCGACGATTTAAACTATTGGTCTATAGGAAGAAAGTAACGCTATTCAATTAAGTATAGGCCTACATGAAAGGTGAAGTTTGGCGGATGAATGATTATAATTAAGGACATGAGCCGTATCTTGATTATAGTCGAATAAATCGAAAAATAGCTTGCCCCATGGTGTAGTTGTCAGTGCACCTGGCTATGAGTCTAAGGGTTCCGGGTTCGATTCACAGGTGGTACCTTGATTATTTTTCCCTTAATGGGAATGATCCCAACTGTCACCAGGGTTTGGTTAGTTAGGCTTAAGTTGGGTTAATACTCACACCAACTCTCCAACTTCATAATAACTATCATCACATCATCTCATTGCGTGTACGACGTGTAGACAACCTCCTATGGTGTATTCTGGGCAACGTTCTGTGCCAACAGAGCGGCAAATAGTTTACACATAAGGCGATAAATGTTTATGAACCGCACTGGTGGGCACGTGGTCTAAATGTAAAGCTCATTTAGTTTGGTTTGCCGATGGCTGGGACGTTGAGGTTAGAACCTCGGTCGGATGTATTGAGGGTGTTTTGTTCATAGATGACGTTCCACTCTACTTCCACGCAAATGCGTGTATATTTACTCTATTATCTACCTTCATCATCCCCAATCCAAGAGAGTAATTAATGCGTTTGGTTCAAATGGGTATTACGATGGGCGTTGTTAATATATTTATGAACAATAGGGTGAGGGGTAAACAATTAGACGATATATACTGAGGAAAGTGATGGACAACGTGCTGAGGTTTGCCTGACGTCCGAGTGAGCTCACCTGAATGATATTATCCTCAAAAAGTGTACAAGTGTAGTATGTAGTTTAATTTTATTTAGCTAGTGAATTAAAGTGTTAATTTTCAAGTTACTAATCAATCGTCTAATTGTTTCGGTCCCATCCTGTACCTACTGAACTGAATGTAAAAATACTATGAACGGGTTTGAGGGTCAATATTTTGTTAAAAAAAGCTTATTGGTATATTCTTTAAGGAGGGAAAGCGGATTAAAAACAATCAAATATTTATCGTAATTAGCTAAGTTATTAGAACATAATTACTGGTGCCGGATTTTGAGGGACAAAAGCAGCCAAGCATCATCCAGTTTGGAATTTATTTTTTATTGAATACCCCATTAGAAAGTTAAATTTGGCTTCCATTAAAGTGAAGTTGTGAAGATGTTAGTGATATTATTTTTAATTACACCGCGTCTTAATACCAGTTCGATAACTACACCCATTCATACAAATAGGGTAGGGATGACAAAGGTAGGGTTTTTTAGAAGAAATTCGTCAGTGTTTGCGTAGAGGAAGAAAGAGAAAACGTTTAGGAAAAAACACTCTTAGCGGGCTTAGAAGCCTGACCTCCGTATCATGGTGAAACCAGACCTAGCATCAAGTATGTCTAGTCTGGTCTGCCCGTTCGAATCCCAGCTGGTGTACTGAGGGTGTTTTTCCTTCGTGGTTTCCCTCGTTCTCTCCATGAAAATGGGGGTAAACTTCTTCTCAACACATTTTCCCCCTCACTACTCCATTAGTGTAGTTAAATGCGGATAGCGTGGACGGACAGCATGGCGCGGTAAAAAAATAAATAGATATGATGTTCAAGATATTAGTAACACGATATTTTGATTCGGGCAGTGCTGCTCCTATCTGTGAAAGCAGGAACTAAAAGAAAGTTAGTGTGGTGTTTATGTATTCATATTATGTTGTGTTTTTGTTGTTGTTTTTTTTTTTTTGCGTTGCGTACAGCTTTCTCGCTTTGACTGTTGTCGTTGGACGTCTGCCACAGGATTCTCTTGAATGTTTTAAATAGACAATCCTGCTGGAACCAGACATTTAAGAAAGGGGAGATTTTATTAATTTTTTTCAACGCATTTCACAAAACTATACGCATGTATAAAGTCTCGTTTATTATGTGACAAGCTGGACCCAACATGTTGGGAGACAACACATAAATAAAAAGTAAGTTGCGTTTACTGTCGCCAACTTGTTGGATGAACATCCTGAGTCCTCCGCCTTTATATCCATTGCTAAGTTAACCTGCTCATCCTTACTACTTAAATTAAGGCGTTAACAACTATTGTAACTAACGTACAGTTATAAACATTATTATTAATAAAGTTTAGCTCCTGATGTGGAGCATACGGTCTCTACATAGCTTCACTACTCCAACTATTCCTTGTTGCAATTTCTGTGATAAGTTAATTTCAGGTGAAGTAAGTCATCAGCTCACCCACCCCATGGATTTCTACGAGCGAGCGAGAAAGAGTCCACAAATTTTACCGGAAAGGTATTTTCACATACATACCTTCCAGGGTTCTTTTACATGCCACAATCGACAAGGGACCGACGGATTTACTTCCCCGCCGTAGGCAGCTGTGATACGGCTTTTCATCGCTCAATAAAAATCCGTCGACCTCGGCTAGGTTTGAACCCATGAACATCGGGTCTGGGGGAGAGAACCCTACCCCAAGACCATTGAGGTTGACTCAATTACACTAAGGCTTCTATAATCACTGCTATCTGTGTGCGTCACGATTACGTGAACATCAGATCAGGCGATATGATACTGATATAAGGCTCAAAAAAGTTCAAGTGGTTTTCATTCCAAAGATACGTTACTGAGACGAACAGACCTAGACATTATTTAAAACAGGTATGTATGGCCTAGTATTTGTATTTTTACTGATCACAACTTTATTTACTTAACAACAACAAAATTCAAGATAAATAGGAATATGAAATTGCTAGAATTTGTTTTATAAATATGTATTTATTTAATTATAATATCAAATTTCTGAGAACGTTTGATATTTGTGAATAAGATAAGGTATCAATTTTAAAAAAATTCGCTGATTAAAGACGTAAATCTTTCGCCATCAGCGTACAAGAGATATTAACTAAAAGAACATTTTATTGTTTAAATATTTAATGCAACAATATTCAACTAAAATGGGTACATATCAATATTAATTAGGGCTATAAATTAAAGAATAGAAATGTGTGCTATTCAAAATATTTAAATCAGACAGCTAGCCAAAATACTTATCGTTTATTGATATTGTTTCGATTCTCCAAACATAGATTTTAAGGATTCCGGAAAAATTGAAATTTGATTTTCAAAATTTTTCCATTGAGTTTTCTTTAGAGTTTCGTGTTTTTTTTATTTTTTTTATTTCCTATTAGCCTGAACTATGACACTAAGTCAGTTTTGGTTCCAGATACACTGAGGAAGACGTATCAAACATTTTGAGGAGGGCTTTGCCGTATACACATGTGTACTAAATTACACTGATGGTTTAAGGGATTAGAAAGGTTATATTTAGATGAAGCCTACCAGCATTTGCGTGTAGGGAGAGTGGAAAGCAATTTAGGAAAAAAAACACTCTCAGTACACCCAGCCGAGATTCAAACCTTGATCTCCCTGTCATCTGCAGTCTAGTCTACTGTGAGAGTAGCGTGTTAGATCATCCAGCCACTGAAGTAGGTTAGTTAAAATTAGTGCCAGGGCTTTAGATCACCCTGGCTCGAATGTAGCAGTGACCACAGCCCTGCTTAGGAACTCTTCTAATGTGAACCTTTATCTCACTGTCCCTGTCATATTTAAATAAATTCCACATTGGATTATATTTATCTGAAACAATTAATTATTCATAAACAGAACAATCTAATCTACACTGCACACAATGACCACACATTACCTGAGATTAGATAGTTAAAGGCAGAGAATAAAAGGATCTATTTTCAACACTCTACTCCTGAAACAAAATAAGTTGTTTTCACAATGCCATCTGTCTGTCTGTCTGTCTGTCTGTACCTCAGGCTAGAGCCAAAAGTATTTTACCGGTTGGGCTAAAACTTGTTACCTGGGGTTCTTCTAAGGTCCCCCCGAGGGGTTTTTGGAATTAGATATCTAACCCTAAATTTAATGGTTATTTTACTGAAGGGAAAAAAGAGAACAAATCGATTATCTCGAAATTCGCCTTAATGATTTTGATTAAATTTTATTTCTAGATACTTTTTATCATTATAAACAAGATGGCAATCCTCATTTTCTCGTGAAAATGACTTTGAGGGCACTTTACATGGAGGAAATTTAACAGTTTTCATCATTTCTTCGCAACTATTTGAGATACGAACTAACTAATCAATGTATATTTGCAGTAATATTAAAGATACAAACCTTTTATTTTAACTGTATATTCATAAAACCAATAATTTCTGCGCTATAAGCAAATATATATATAATTTTTAATTCAGGTCTTTGAAAATTAATTTGATTCTTATTCTCTTTGGTGGACAAAGATGTTTCTCTTATCTCAATTATTTTGTAATATTGTTCCTGGTTCCTAATGCCACAGAGTAAGCAAGTAATAGTGTATGTTATTTTATTTATATGATGTTTGGTGTAGTGTTTCTACAACAATAATTATATAGACCTATTATTTCTTTTCACAAATCTCGAGTTTTCAATAGATGTCTCTTTTAGGATAGAAGCGAGAGAAAGTCTGTGCTGTGTACCGTACCATTTATTTACATGTTTAGTCACTCAAATCCAAATAGATCCAATGTTTTTAGTTTTAAAAAATACATATATAAATGAGATAATACTACTAGACAATGAGAAAATAACCTTTCCTTGAGAATCTGAACATATTAAAGCTTGCTACTGAATGTTCATTGACACTTTATAAGCAAATAAATACATCCTAGACTCACAAAACTACTGAAAAAAAGGGAAATATTTAATGTTTCAAAATTAGGTGATTAATATAAATGCAAAACCATTGACTAGGGTCAATACATAAGGATATTATAAGGTAACACGATTGTATCTATAATTTCAGTCTATTGTAAACATCCTCCCCTACAGCCCCTATCCTAGAGTGGATTGATACCAGGGCGTACATAAATTATATTTATTTTTTGTGTGACTCAGTGACCGCCGGTAGACACAATCACTGATCTTGGGACCACCGGGTGTCATAGGATCTAAAGATTTAAAAAAGAGGTAGTACAGTAACACAACCGGAGATTGTTGAATAAATAAATGGTCAGACTTTTAGAGAACTGGGCCAGTGTCAATTGAGATAGATGACAATATAATGATATACAAAGTATGTCATAATGATACGTACCCTATTAAGACTAAATAATATACATACAATTTACAAGTCGTCTCCCAGACTATGTATATAATATTAGCTTTGTAAATTTAGTCATTCATAATTTTAAATTAATCAAGAAAGCTACATTTTGAATTAATAAGATATTCATAGTTACTAGAATTTGAATAAATTGTTTATAAACATTTAACTTATGTTTATTATACAGTGTTAAATTTCTTTATTAATATTTTAGAACAATCTGTATAATAAAATAAACCTTTAACTTACGAACACTTATGTAAAATTAAATAATAACTTTTATTTTTATCAATAGATCTGGGATATTTTATCTAACTAAATAAAGAAAGATGGCATCAGTGACTGGCTACGTGAACCCGGAATGGTTGGATGAGCAGTTCGTGGAACGGGCTCTGAGGGAAGGAGAGGCTGATCCAGACATAGTCATCAAACACATCCAGGTGAAGGCTGCGACAGCTGTTGGGGATAACTACGCCAGTCTCATGTACAGGGTGTCTGTAGAGTTCGTCAGAGGGAGTGGGGGAATAGAGAAACAATCTATGATCGTGAAAGCTCCTCCACAGACCGAGTCAATGAAGGATCTATTCACTGATTTTCATATATTCACTATAGAATCAGATATGTACAAGAAAACTCTACCAGCCATGGAAAAATTACTTAAAGGAGCAGATAAAGAAAAATACAAGCCGTTTGCACCAAAAGGAGTTTATTTTGATCCAGATGAAACTTTGGTCCTAGAAGACCTTTCAGTGTCTGGTTTCAGGATGGCTGAGAGGCATAAAGGTTTAGACCTGGATCACAGCAAATTGGCGATCCAACGACTGGCTATGTTTCACGCAGCCTCCGTAGTTCTTGCAGACAAGGATCCTAGTTCGATGCTACCTTACAGGTCAGACCTCTATGCTAAATCCAAAAAGATTGAATCGTTTTTCTCAAATGCGTTCCGGTCTTTATCGGAAGAGGTAAGAACATGGCCGGAATATTCAGAAAAGTACGCAGATAAGTTATTAAAACTATCAGAGAATATTTACAGCCGTTGCATTGAAAAGAGGAAAAGAGTTGAAAGTGACTTCAATGTTCTGAATCATGGCGATTGCTGGATAAATAACATGATGTTCAAATACTCGGAAGCCGGTCAAGTTATAGATCACAGGTTTGTCGATTATCAAGGACCATATTATGGATCACCGGCGATTGACATTCATAATTTTCTATCAACTAGTCTCAGTCCATTTGTCAAGATCAACCATTATGAAGACTTATTCTTGGAATATCACTCAACACTTTTTGATACACTTGAAAATTTGGGATATGTTGGTAAAGTTCCATCTTATTTGGAATTTAAACAAGAATTGGACAAGAAGGAAGTATTGGTAGTTTTATCGACATTAGGTGGGCTACAATTTATTTTGGCTGATCCTGATAAAACGCCCAATTTAGAAGATTTTTTGGGGGAGAATTCTGATGACAATCACAATGCTTCTTTTCACTATTCTGATATTTTTAAAACTGAAGTAAAAAAAAGTTTACATCTTTTTGATAAAAAAGGTTTACTTGATTAGCTAGAAGATCATCCTTCAAATTAGTGTAAAGAAATGTTTGATTCATCGAGATCAATTAAAACAAAATGGAAACACTTATTTCCAAAATAATCAATAATTTATTTTTTATTTTTTGTCCGTACATTATTTTAGTCGTTATGTCTAAAAATGGTAGCTATTAATTTTAATGAAAGAGCTTTAAATTTAACGCGTTATTCTTATACTACTTAAATCTAGAAAGGATACATCACCCAACCTAGACGTTAATTCTTCACCAAGAAATGGAACACACATTTCACCCATGATAATTTTTTCAGTCGTGCCGGGAATCGAAATCATGACCTATTAGCTCAGTAGAAATACACGCTATCGACTAAGCTAAATTTTCAGACAGCACTATAACAAAGAACAATGTTGACTATATGAAAGTGCTCCCGCTTTGATATAATACCTGCGTATATACGTATTTGGAAAAATTTTAATATCATATTCACTTTAAATTATTTATTTCATGAAGTTATAACAATGATGGTCACAGCTCTTTTAGTTAACTTTTATATGTAGAATATATATTCTGTGTAATTTAAATGTAGAATAAATATAGAAAAAATTATTTAAAATCAAATTGCTAAACACAGCATAATTTATGATCCGCTAATTAATATTTTATGGCTACCTTTTTAAAAATAACACTTATTTTATAGTTACTTTTATTAATGTTCGCACGAATAAATACTAAAATAATTATAGCTTGGAACATTATTTATTAGATTTATATGAAAAAAGCAAATATATATATAAAAATGCAAACGCAATTAATAGTTATGTGCAATTTTACTTAATACACTAAAGCTGTGTTACCATTCCAAAAGACAGGGCAGTCCGTAGCTTTCAATTACACAGATCTCGGGGAGTGTTCATTCAATATTTGATGTTTTAAAAGATAAAAATAGAATCAAATCTTATGTTGAAATTGATCCAAAATTGATTCAAACATGAGTTCACAGTCTGAATAAAAAAAATGGTCTTGCTAATAGTGACTTAATTACATGTTTTCCGAAATTAATACTGACAAATTACAAAATAACCATTTTCTTTGTAACTCTTATCTTATTTTTTTACTAAAACTGTCAACACTCCGTACAATAAAATTCAAAAATATAATCATCATCTATTTCCAATCTTTGGCTGGGTCAGTTTAGTAAAATGCCTCCCTCTTCCTCTATCCTTACGCCATTATTCCTCCTGTAATTGCTTACATTCTTCTCCTCTCACTTGCAAATTTTCTGTTATATGCTCCTCACAGCTTTTTTTGGTCTCCCTTGCGATTTTTTCCCTATTCTCTCCTTGATCCTCAATTACATGCTCATACAATTTCAGCCTTGCTTTTTCTATTATTTCATGTACTCCCTGTAACCCCCATTCTTTCTCCGATAGCTTCATTCCTAATCTTGTTCCTCCTCTTGACAGCTAACATGCTCCTCGCAAACGTCATGCCTATGGTCTCCACTTTCCTAGCCTCTCTTAAATTCTATGTCCATGTTTCTGCTGCATATGGGACAATAGGTACAAAGTATGCCCTGTGTAACACTTCTCTTCTCCATATCAGGTCTCTTACACACCTATAAAACAACTCTCCCTGCTGTCCTCTTCTCATTAAATCCTCTCTGACTCCCCCTTTCGATTCCATATTGCTTCCAAAATATTTTACGTTCTGTACTTTTCTCAGTTCTACTCCATCCAATTTTATAGATTTACTCTGGGCCTTATTTTCTTCCTTGTGATTACCATCACTTCACACCTCACCATGTTAAATTTAACTCCCCACTCTTTCACTTCCTCATTACATTGCTATAATAAATTGCAATGTAGCACTAAATAAATCCATTTTGTACGATAAAGAAAATAATGAACACTACGATTAATCTCTGTGTGTCACCAGATATGTATCTGAATGAAAGTGGGTCAGAAGCCGACTATGTGTGGGGAGCACTGTTCTAGACAACAGACCACACTTTGAACAAAGACGGTGAGTGCCACATGAGAGAGAAGAGCGAAAGGTTTTATGATTATGTGTTAAAAACTCGTGATTGACGGGAGATATAGAGACGTGAGAAGGGCCTTAGAATTTTATTTTCATATACACTTAAAACACGTGAAGTATGGCATCGTCCTTACTTTCTTCATTCCATTTCCCTACTCCATGTTAAGGACAGAATAGTCCATTAGTGTTGTTATAATTTTATTTTTTCTTACCGCGTCTCATTAACCGCTAGGGCAATACGCGTATGAGGGGTACAAAGAGGGAAAAGGAGGTGGAGTCCAATTTTAACTCAAATTGAGTTAATGCTGTCATCAGTTAGATAATTATGAGACCTTTCTAATGCCCTTTAGATTATGGTTAAGAGAGGTCTCTATCCTGTTTAAATAATAATAATTTGCTGGGGTCCTTTATTTAGTTTGAGGTATAAAAGTTGTCCTGGAAAAAGTGTGTAGTGTGAATTTCCCCTCTTTTCCCCTGTAATCTTCAGATATATTAATCACGTTAATAGCCAACCGGCCCCGTGGTGTCAGTGCACGTGGATAAAAGCCTACGGGTATCGGGTTCGATTCCCGGCTGGTCCCTTGGGGGAAGTACCCAATGGTCACCAGGGTTTGGTTAATTAGGCTTAAGTTGGGTTAAGACTCACACCGGCTTCATAACATCATAATTACTATCATCATATCTACTCATTGCTGGTATGACGTGTAGACAGCCTCCTGTGGTGTACACTTATCAACGTTCTGTACCAACATAGAGGCTAATAGTTCACACATCAGGCGTCAAAGTTCCTTCCGGTCGTATGTGCCATACGATAAAAAAAAACTTTAATAGGCTAGGAATAAAAAGATAGGATTTAAAATAAATATACCTGGAGGAAGAGTAAGGAATAATTCATCACTCCGTGCAAGTGAGGTTACATTTCCTCTTAATTTTACCTTCCTCACCCCTAGTGCAATTTAATGCTGACGGTTAGTCAAACGTGGGGCATAAAATGGCGGGATCAAAGGTTAACTCTTACAAGGCCCCTACAGGATCAGTCAGACTGTCAGTTTTAATGAAGTAATAATTAATACTGACAGTAATACTGACCGTGTGCGCGCGCTCGTCAGTATTTTCTTCAGTTTCAGTAGCAAACATAGACTGCACACGCCTTTTTCTTATCATCCATTTTGTACGTTGCATGCAGGAGCTGAGACTGATAAAAATAATGATAAGAAGACTAACAGTGTAAGGTCTCATTGTAAATACTGATGCATACTGACAGTCAGACTGTCAGTTTTAGTACTGACAGTCTGACTGATCGTGTTGGGGCCCTATCAGCATAGTGTGTTAGGGTCTCCTAGTAACCCGAGCGCTCCTGGTGACATATTGGAAGCTATTTCCTGGTGAGCAGACTCCAATACAGAAATAAACCAGACTCGTTGTACTGCATGTGGGATATCTGTGTGATAGACCCCGGGGAATCGTGACACGACCGTGTACTACCTGAACTAACAATGTGGAACACTCAACTCTACTACTGGTTTCGAAAATATCAAACAGTGAATAAGTTTT
Organism: Timema genevievae; assembly: GCA_902155825.1. NCBI lineage: Eukaryota > Metazoa > Arthropoda > Insecta > Phasmatodea > Timematidae > Timema > Timema genevievae. The sequence continues at coordinate 73,798 of CABFWO010000583.1, read as the reverse complement.
AGAAATACGCCAACAAATCACGAGGCCTTTACTTCTAATTTTTTTTTAATAAGTTCCGCGTCTTACTACCCGTTCGGGTTACATGCGTGTGTACCAATTATGTTACGGTGATAGGGATGAGAAAGTTTGAGCTTAGAGGCAGTGTACACGCATTTGTGTGGAGGGAGAGTGTAAAAAACATTTTGGAAAAAAAATAAAGTTATTACATCCGACCGGGAATATGACCCTAGATCTCCCCGTCGTGCAGTCCAGTCTATAGAAAGATTGACGCCTTAGAGCAGGGGTTTCCAACTTAAAAGTGCCTAGGGCCACGATTATATTGGCGAGACGCATCATAATCAGATAATTTTGGTCAAGTTATGCGGAAAGGAGAACAGGTATTTAATTGTGGACGAAATAAGAAGCGGTGATTTAATCATGTTGTGAAATCTCACCACTAAAAAAAAAATCAAAACTCTCACAGTGTCCTAAATACATATAATATAATATTAGCTCAACTCATGAAAAAAGGTTAGGAGGGAGGGAATTAAAACAAACTTATTGCTCAGATGCATGAATTTTTACAATCTCCGGGCTTCTAGGTGTTTGTATGTTAAGAACGACCTCTCTGAGCTTACCTGGTTGTCATAGAAACTTAACACACAATGTCATACACTCGTGGTACATGACTCTTTTAAATGCACTAATTATTGAATCAATGAAATATTTTAAATATTATGAAATTTTGTTATAAGTTAATTGTTATTCCAAGATTATAAATAACTAGTCCAAAGTATTTCAATTGTATATGAATTTTCATTGGTTTCACATAAATTCTTAAATTTGATTTTATATCTTCTGAATTTTTTAAATAACAATATCTAAGTCTTATATAACATACATATACTTGAAATGTAAAAATATAAATATGTATCAAATTTTTTAAATTAAATTTTAAATCTAGGAATAATATACACTTATCAATGTTAAGAGAAACTTATAAAAAAATTAAATGTAATAAAAATTAAGTAAACCAATGCTCCTAATTATTTTATTTAAATAATTAAGATTGAAAAATTTAAATTCTTGAGAATTTAAGAACAAAATATTATGAGTTTAACAATCGCCGAAATCATGACAATGAAAGTTGACAAAAGTGAAATAATTAAGATTATAAACCTGTTAATATCATCACGTAAAAAAATAAATTTGATGATGGCAGTTCAGATTTTTGTAGAATATTTCAGAATAAAAGATGTTCTTGGATGGCTTGAAATGTGGAGGGATATATGATACATCTCAGATAAAAATATAAACATCTCACCCATTGAGTAGGTCTTCTGTTGAAAAAAATCTTGTAGAAAATTGATGAAAAATGAAAATCTGCGTAATACAGTTCATATTTAAGAAATTTCCTCCCACAAACATTCCCAGTTCTGATTGGGATCCAGGGCTAATTGTTGGCACATTAACTTTCAACTTTAATACAATTTTGATCCTATTTACTCTTGTGGTAAGATGTACAACTGTGGATTTATGGCATCTTTAAAACGTCGCCAAGATAAATAACTTCGATCATAATTCGAATTGGGCCGCTCATTTCAGCCGGGGATAATTCAAAAACGTTCAATACTGTAGTTGAAGAGGTGAGCTCTTACCAAAATAATACCACCCCCGTAACTGTATATTTGAAATGATGACATTAAAATGGAAAGCCAAGAAATAATAACTGAAAAGCGAAAATAGTCTGAAAATATAATATAATTTATTTAAGATATTAACTTTTCTTTTTTAAATTAACAGCTCACGAAATTCAAAGCTCGCGGCGTTTAAATGTCAACAATGTTTCTCTTCTTTGGTCTATCTATAATTTCTCTCTTAACCCTCATGATTACTACTAGAAGTGCCAGCTTGAACACAACAAAGACAATGAATGAATGGCCTCCGTCCGCGAAACACTGTTTGTAAATAATATTGAAGTTTGAAGTTTATTACAGTTTAGGTTTACAATATTATATTCTACAATTTACCATTTTAATACCAATATTACAGTGTTATTACTAGGAGATGGGACGACACCAGTTTTTCGATCACGATTTTTAAATTTTTACCACGATTCTTAGTGGAATAGGCCTAAAATATATAATTAAAAACTATTTTTAATTAATTAGACTTTTGAAACATTTTTGTCTTTACAAATTAAAGTGATGATTTTGACTTTAAAACTTTAAAATAAACTTCACCAGGAGCACACCCGGGGGGAGATTTGAGGGCTTGGAGCCCCCCCAGCTCTAGGCCCTCCCCCATAAAATTAAGCATATTGCAAAAATAGTATTAGCACTATGTACGAGTACTGTCAATTAATCAACTATATTTTGTTTAATTATCTATAATAATAAAAGGAAGTGTTTGTATATGTGTGTGTGTGTGTGTGTGTTTGTTTGTGTGCGATGCCCAGCCAAATCTACGGGACGCAGAGAACTGAAATTTTTAAATAGGTAGACGGAAGGGGGTCCAAATGCATCTCGAAGTCGAATTGTTAAATTTTAACTAGCTTTTTAATTAGGCTATTTTTAACTAATTTTTAAAGAAAATCTTCTAAGATACGGGCACCATGGGTGGGGGGCTTATATAATTCTTATACGACAGTGGGTCACAGGCAACGCCTTGCGGGATTGCTAGTATTTAATATAAAGCAAATAATGTTATGCAGTATTTAGGGCTTTTCAAAGGAACACTTTTTTATGTTGATTTTTAATGTTACTGTAAATTTGCACTTAAATGAAAACTGAGCCTGTGATATCGTAATATTCTCTAGAAATGATTAAAGTCTTTACTAAAGTTTTTGAAGTGGGTACAGTAATTGAAATTATTATTTTAGAGCAATTATGTAAACACTATTGTATCAGTAAGAGGGGAAGGGGCAGTTGATATTATCATATGCCCCCATTCCCACCAACTGCAAATCCTGGGTATGAAGAAGAATGTGTAAACACAGACCTGTTAACCAGTGGCGTACACAATGACAGAGGCTAGGCCGAGGATCAGACTTTGGTACAAATTAGCTTAAATATTACCATTTGCATCCTTTGAAATAAAAAAATTCCTAGACCCCCACTTTCTAGGGGGCATCGCCGATTCTCTATTTTTCTTATCTCCTACTTCGAATCAAATTTCCAAATATTACAGTAATTGAAAGAGATAGTGGTGCAATTATGAACATTATTATGTAAAAAGCCCCCCACCCCCCCAGCTCAAAATCCTGGGTGCACCCCTGATCTCCACACATATTATTATTTACATTGTGACAATACATTTGCAAAGCAATCGTAATACTATACACGTCACAGGGTATTTTTTAATATGGAGGTTAGTTTTTGTTTCTGAAATCCATTGGGTATCATATTTACAAATTGAAGCAAAACATCAAATTTTATATTTTCGAATTTGATTAAAACTTTTATAAGTTTTATTATAAAAATATATTAAGTAAATAACGAAAAAATGTGCTACGAACGGCTTGTAATATCTTATATTCATTCATCTCTTAATTTTGCATTCACGATCATTTGCACAAACCTTTTAAAATCGAAGTATCTTCTAGATACTTGATTCTCTCGATAACCTCAAGAATCGATAGGTATCTAAGAATTGAGAAATTGAATTTCCCATCTCTATTAGTAAGTTAACAATCAAAATATCTAATCTCCTTGAGCAAAGTTCTAGGTGGAGATCTGACTAATTTAATTCAACAATTTTTATTTAATGGTGGATGATTATAGTACATTGAAATAGATACAATACTGTTAGGTATTTGAGAACATTTTACTGTAGGAGAGGCTAATAAAGAAACAGTTGATGTGCATTTATTATATCTACAGACAGTAATATATTAAATAATTTAATAATGTTATTATGATTAATTTTATAGGAATTTGTTACTTTGTAGCATATTGGGTTTTTTTAGATTAAACTGTGTACATACATTATACATTATATTAGAAAACAAAGTAGCCTATATAAGTCAAAAAGATTCTGATTAACATTTTATTACTAGGATTTTGATATTTTTATTGAGCTAGCTAATTTTTTGATAACTGTTTGTGTTCTAGAAAATATATTATTGATATTAATTAATCAACGGTATTTATAGATAATTAAAAAATATATAAATTGGAGGCAAGAGAGTCCATTTAGATATTGATTTAATTATACTAGATTTAAGTTTATTGTTTAAAATGTGTGGGTTTTTGATGTTTTTGAGTGGTTTTAGGAGATGGTTGTACATATTTTGGTAGCCATAAAATGAGAGCGAATTTTTCCCGTGACTGTTATAATTGAATTTAGGTATAGATCGCCAGCATGACTTGAGTGGTAACTATGCTGAAAGGTGTTTTTGTCTGAGAGATTCTTCATTTTATTATTATTATTATTATTATTATTAGCACCGCGTCTTACTACCCGTTCGGGTTATACGCACTTACGCTAATGTGCAATGGTAGGGTGATTGTGAGATGAAATGGAGGACCTACAGTTTAACGTGGAATCCGAACCACGGTGGAGGCCTGGCATTCCTCACATTCACAAGTTGTGATTAATACACGTATTGTCAGAGGTGAAGGAAGGGTTTGGCATTCAGATAAATCTGTGCCGGGACCAAGGATTGAACCCCGGACCCTCAGCACAGAAGTCTGACACCTTACCCCTAGACCACCAGGTCACCTTCTTCATTTTAAAGTGCACAAATAATATGATACTGTCACCACCCCTCTCCCTGCAGGGGCGGATTCAGGATTTTCGTGAGGGAGGAGGGGGTTGTCTCACGGGATCGGGTCGGCGGAGGATCGCCTCAAGAAATTTTGACAGAAAAATACTTCATAATTTGAGAGTAAATCTTAAAGTAAATTTTCAGTGTAACGCTAGGCTTGAGAATAATCCTCAAATGAAGGGTATAACTCGAAATTTGCAATTAGTATTGAAATGTATTAAAAACAAATAATAAGAACATCAACAAATAGTGATTATTAAGAGGGAAATAAGTTTGAACATTATAACAATTATTATATAAATAGTTTTTTAGCTATTCAATCAATCAATTTTTCAATATAGTAATGATGAATATAAAATATTATAATAATAAACCATCATGGCGAACTAGTAAATAAAAACGCGCACTGACTGGCAAACAACATCGGCAGCAAGATACCTCGCGTTTAGCGACAGAATGCAGCGAACTGAATGGGGCTCTACCCCGTAGTGTGGCGCTATAGGGGGAGGTAGTAACTCAAAGGCAAGCAATTTAAATTTGAGTAATTTCATTTAAGCCCTTGGCCCTGTCGAGTGCAAGTCTAAAACCCATTTCATTTTGTGGTATGGTGGGCAGGAGGGTGAGAGGCATGCCGTGGCTTCACAACTGACCAAAATATCCTTCCGCGCCAAGGACAGATGAATCACGGAAACCGTAGATGGCGCTAGCTACCGGACAGGTCTTGCGGAAAAATAATACGTTTGGAAATATCAGTTTTCTCAAGAACGATAATGTATCGATGTTTATAAATTGTTACATTTTCTTATTTTTGTTATGAAGCCGGTATTTTTACATTAAAAAATGTTGATTTTATCGATATTTTATCACTGCTAAAATTATAGAAGAGGTGTGTATATAAAAAGTATAACTTAATCAACATGCTTCTATTCTTGAACAAACCGTTTCTGAAAAGAAAATTGCAAAACAATAAAAGTTCTTCAAGATAGCCGTTTGTTCCCATGGCTCTGCATTTCCACGCCAAATGAAAAGAGCCAATCGCTTTAAAGCCTATTTTCATCTTTTTAGTACTTAATGCGCTTATTGTCTTAAGTATTTATAATAATAATAATAATCGTATATCAATCATTTAATAATATTACCAATAATAATTTTTTTAAATGTAATATGGTTAGTAAGATAGTATTATGTGACAATAAAACTAGTAGTAACTTTGACAATTATTTAATTGGTTTAATTTCTCGAGAGGGGCGCCCCCCCTCCCCTCCTGGATCTGCCCGTCTTCCTGCGGGCCTAATCTGTCAGGATAGCTTGCGGGGAAGAGTAGAGGAGATGGCAAAATATATTTGTTGTTCGAAATTATAGGTTTTGGTTTTTAGGGTTTATTAATAGCACTACGAGCTACTACAAAAATTTAATGTTAAAAATATGTTACAAAAATATATAAGGACTTTGACGTAGGAGCTCATGAGAGAACTGGCTTAGCGAGGTACACTTAACTACCAGCTCGATTATCACCTCTTACAGATTCGAATCGTTTATATAGATAAGGAACAAAATATGGCCTCGGACACTCCTTAGTTCAAATCTTATCTTAACAAGCCTAAGGTCACTCTTGGATATTGTACATCTATACTAAAATTGAAAGGATTAATTAGCCCACACTGGTAAATGTCCAATATATTACTTCCCATTGTTTATTCACATAATTCCATGTCCTCTTATATTCATAAAACGTTCAGATGCCGTGTTTCTTTACATAAAATAAACGTTATGGAAATACGGCATTGTTGGCTAACTTTACAAGCTCCATGTGCTCGTAGTTTGAATAATATGTGCACTTAAAATTGTCGAGAAAGTTATTAAAATAGCCAAAAGAAAGGTATGTTATGTCAAAATGTTTAATTACTTAATAATCATTAACAGATCCCAGCCACTGGCCGAGTCTGTTTGGAACATAGACCTCTCCACCACCTCCTTTCCTCTCACCATCTCTCTCTCTCTCTCTCCACCTTGGCTGTCTTCTCCTCTTTCCTCCACACTCCACACTCCCTTCAGCCACTTGTCCCCCCTGTCATGCCTTCTCTATCCTGTCCTGGACTGGCTCTTAATTACAAACTAAACGAATTTTTCTGACTAAAATATACTATCTTTGAAACATCAATAAATACAGAAGAATTAAGTAAGAAATTAAACATGATAATCGGTTGGAGCTTTGATGGATTTTTCAAATGCAAGTCAAAACTTTATGTGTAGTAGCTTTCTTATTTTTCGGGTATTCATAAAAAAATTACCTGTCAATAATTATTCCTTAAAGCTTGTCATTGTATCGAGCTGCAACTTAAGTCAACAATCTTGTTTGTCCAAATCATATGGTTTGTCATAAAGTCCAGCTACATTTCAGAAGTTTTGTGATTTTTTTTTACAATTAATAGGGACCTCAATCACATTGTTTTTATGACAATGGGAACTATTTAATCAAGGCCGTAGCCAGCCAATAATTTCAGGGGGGGTTTGGTGGGCCCATCCCCCAATTGACGGAGGCTAGAAAAAATTCTAAATAAAAAACTGTTCTAGAAGCTATCTGAAGTGTTTTTTTTATGGCAACCTACCCCCTAACTATCGGAGGCTAGGACAAATTCTAAATATTAAACGCCTCTAGAAGCTCTCTGAAGTGCTTTTTATGGTAACACAGCCCCCTAATTTGTACTTGTACCTTAATTTTGATATTGTTNGGGGGGGGTTGAACCCCGAAAACCCCCCCGACTACGGCCTTGTATTTAATAATAGTGTGCATACACTCACCGATTAACTTAAGTTAGATCAGTGCCATCACTTAGGGTTTGTGTCACCCAGTGCGGTAACTCCTGTAATGAAATAATCCCCATGAGCCTCATTCTCTACCAAACCATACAGAATCCTTGGTACTGTATTTTTTTCTAATGATACTCATAAATCGTAACTCCCATAAATCACTGAAAGTAATGGCAATAGTAGTGAAATAAATAACTTGCTAAAATTAAAATTATACCATCATACGCATAGCCAAAATGTAATTACATTTACATAGATTCATGTGGTTAAAATGAAAATTCGGTAAAAAAAATAGAATTCAAAGTGAAAATGTTTAAGAACTACTCAAAATTATATTAATTTTAACATTAAACTTTACTGTTACATTAGATATATTAATGGATTAGGCTTGCATAGTCAATATTGACCTAAATAAGGTATGGAAATAATACTCGTAAATGCAATACTGAAAAATTAAAAAAGAACATCTGCAAGTAAAATCACCTCATGTAACACAAGATTAAAATATAAATGATGGGATTAAGGTTGTTAAAAAAAATTGACAAACAAGTTTCATATTCAAAAAATTATATATTCTCATACACTTTATTTTCAAGTTACATAGTAATGCATTTCAAGAAGGCAGTGTAAAGGAATGTATGTTTTCCTGCATTGAAAGATGGATATTTTTAATTAAAATTAAGTAACATAAATCAATAAAAAAACATATTTAAGACACAACATTTTGGACCAGACATTTTAGTTTCTCAATAAGCTACAATGCTATGGAATGTTTGTAAGAAACATTATTTTCCAAACACATGTCTGCAAATATATTTTTCTACAATCTGAAATGCTTGATTTAATTGTAATACAAGCATTTTATAGAACAAGTTTAAATATAGTTCAGGATGAATTTTTAAAAAAACTCCTAAATTTGGCAATCAAATAATTTAATCAAAATATCCTACTCAATGCAGAGCCTAAAACATTAAGCACATTATTTTATATTTTAAATATAAAAATAACTTGTCTACTACTCAAATCACAGGTAAGCCCAAAAATATCACCTACAATTTTGATTGAATCCATGGCATATAATCAAGTTAAGTGTTTTGAAACTTAAAAAAAAAGCTTAAATTTTATATTTAAAAATTCTAGATCCAATACTGGTAACTAAGAAGTAAGTTTGAGTTCCAATTTAATGATTGTTTTTATTGATTTTACATTAAAATAACAATGTTACAGCTTCAACTGAACATTTAGTTTACCAACACTTCACCATAAGAATTTCATTATCACTGGATAAAATAACATTAAACAAACTAATTAGCAAGATACATCAAAGTTGGGTTGATTTATAAACAATATAAAATTGAGCTATTACTACACTTACCAAAAATAGCAATTTTTATTTCAAAATTTGGTAAGCATTAATTATTTTTAATACAAAAAACTAACATTAATATAAAGATATGATATTGTACAAAAATGTTTTGTACTATTTAATTCATGAAGCTTTGTATATAAAGACAGCCAACAGCCAAATTTGGAGTTTCCTAAATAGAACCAGTTTCAAATTTACAAACCTAAAATAAATCATATATTCAAGAATCATGGTAGAATAATGAGGTTCTTTTTTTATCAGTGTTAAATCTGCTTTGTTCCATTCATAATGGATATCAAGAAGTTTGGGGTTGGTTGTCGTTACATTCAGGAATTAATTTAAGGTAGGCCAATTTTAGCTAGAAGAAAAATTATACACAGTCTTGTTAGCAAGCTAAGATAATAAAACAAATTATTCTAAAATTGTCAGGTGTACTATGAGTTGATTTGGATACATTGAGAGGAACAGTATTTTACACAGCTGTTTGATCAAGTTTTTACTATTAACATTATAAAGAAAATTGATCAGAAATATGATTTTATTAATTGTTTAACTGGTTTTATTCTAACAATAAAGGTTTTAATTAGGAGGGATAGCCAGCACACTTACCTTGGTGATACTGGAGCAGAAATTATTTAGATAGAACACTTATGTGTTTGTGTGTTTTATCTAGACCATTTCTACTTCAGTATCTATCACCAAGGTAAGTGTACTGGCTATCCCTCCTAATTTAAAACATGATTTAGCCTGGTGCTTTATTCCAAATACTGACAGTTAATAATTAATGTTACGTTGAAATAAATTTGTTATCTAAGGTGCCCCATAAAATATTTTTCAATGAAAGTGATATAGTTTGTATTGTGTTTAATTTAAATAATGAATTTATTAAATTACTTGCATCAGTGATCGTATGGTCTAGCTTGTTATGTTCCTGTTGGACTGAATTGCCAGTAACAGGGAAATCGGGGTTCAAATCTCTGTCGGGCATACAAAGGGTGGATTTTCAATAATGGTTTCCCCCTCTACACTTAACCAAACAAACACGTGTACAATTTCTCCAAAACTCTACCTTCCTCATCCCTGTTCCATTTGTGTAATTAATGTATGTGTATAACCCAAAGGGATTCCAAAACGTGATGAAAAGGTATAAATAGAAATTTAACCAAACAGTCCTATGTTTTACACATTCCTTTAAATGAAGGCCAAACTAATCAAAATATATCAAAAGGTTTTGACAGTATCACCACTCAACACACAATTTTGTCCATAGTTGAAATTACAGTGAAATCATTTACCAAAGTTTTTATTCTAAACTATTATTACAGCATTTTCAAAGATTTTAGGATAAAATTAATGGGGCAAGAATATTTCTCTTTGGATGATTATAGCTGCAGATATATGTGGTTCTCTAATGGGAGGGATCATAGATTATGGAATAATTAAGGTGGGAATGTGGGGACACAAGAAAATCAGTGTTTTTGCAGTTTTTATAGCAAGACTTTTTTTGGCCAAAATAAATAAAATATTGCTTTAGTACAAATTAATTTTCTTCATGTGGTGGCCTTAACAGTGGTTGAGTATCTATGAGCATAGCGGCATTAGATGACAAACCTTTTAAATGAAGAGAAAAAGTTGTCATTAAATTCCAGGACACTCTTGACAGATATTCATGAAATGTTGAGGCCACCATGTGAAGAAAATGTTTCTAATGGAGAAATATTTATTTTGACCAAAAAAAGTTTTGATAAAAAAATTTGCAAAAACAATGAATGACCTTGTCTCGCTTTAACTACATCCCCACCTAAACAGCAATTGTTTTTAATTCAAGTAAAGTATCTGTATATTAGTATGATCTAATCAAGTTTTAAAGGAAGCATAGCAAATCCCAATCTAATGAAAAACAAGTTAAAACACCTTTAGTTGAATTTAAGTAAGTGGTCCTTTAGAATAAGGTATCAAAACATAAATTTACATACTGGCCTTCTTGCATTACTAGAATCAAGCAAAACAGTTATGTGATTAAACTAAACAGCCCTTAAGTATATCAAAGATAAAATGTAGACTTAAGTGTTTTTTCCCCCCACCAGGTTTAAATAACACTTTTTCAGAGACCTTTCTTACAGTTATATAAATGCAGCCCTATAAAAAAAACTATTTTCACTTATGAAAATTTAGAGATAGAAGACTGTACCTGCAGCTCTTCTATTCATTCTAAGAGTTACATCCAGACAATAGTGTATTTTACCTTAGAGAAATGCTATTTTATTGTTGTATAAAATAGTAATATTCATTTTTAGCTTACAATGATATTGCAAAAAATAAAATAGAGGAATAATTTTGTGAATACACATTCACTGTGAGTTGTTATTGCTGTTTATTTTCATCAAAAAAAATTCAATTAAGTAGTTTAATTTTCACACTATAAGTGCAAGTTTAGTTCCTGCATTTTAAATCTTTTCAGCCATGTAGAAAAAAAAACAATGTTACATTTACCACATCACGGTTACATCAAAATCGTTTGCTCAAGTGAATATGTGATCAAGTTATTCCAAGACTGCGCCGAATTTTGAAAGCTCTGTTATTATAAAGCTGGATAAAAATTATAGCCTCAAGTTGAATCCCAACAAATACAAATTCCCAAAAAGCTGATTTCACTGTTCTTACTGCGGGATAACTTTCAAAGACTCAATATCATTTATATTTAATTGGCAAATATTCTAACACGTAATTAGTCATGTGAATGTTTTAGGATGGTAAATAAAACAAAGCACCTGTTCCCTCAAAGCAAATTAAGACTTTCATAAAAAAAAAAGTTTGAAACCCATCCAGTAGGTTTGGCGCAACATTTGAAAAATATGTTGCTGGATCTTTGAAATAAATTACCTATATATACACTTTAATAACATTCCCGAAGTAATCGGAAAAATAGCATATTTATGCTAAACTTATTTTATAGCTTAACTTAAAGATATTAAACAGGTTATTTTAGTAATATGGCCATTATTAGGTTAATAAAAATTGACTTTAAGCATTAATAAAATCACTATTGACAACAACAAAAAAATCCTTGGATTATTGACATCTCAATATTTCAAGGGCCCAGCAAATATATAATTTACTCAAAATTACAAATATATTCCAAAACTTAAAATGGACAGTATGATAAATCACTGTGAAGGTGATATGATAGTAATCAATAACCAGAAAGATCTGCAAAAGTTTGGTCCATTTCGTCAGCGATGGCCTTGTATTTCTCCTTCTCATTCAAAAGCTCATCTGTGAAAATTACATTTAACACAAAATAAAAAAAAATGTTAGTATTGAGGAAATCAATGGGTTAGTTAGTAAAACAGTTCACAAGGTTTGGGGAAAGAAATAAGGTACACTGTAATGTCAAATAAACAACAAACAAAAATATCAGCCATCACGGAGAACATTTCTTCCAAATCCTTGTCGAATTTCAATTAAACAATACTCGTAATTCAATCTGAAAATGTCGACATAAAAAGTGTTTTTGATTGAGTTGTTTAAAACCAAGAGGTATATGGCGAAAAAAAAAATTATCAAGAGGCAAAACAAAAACAAACAAAAAAATCTACAAGTTTGAAACATTTTGTGTAAATGAAATGTGTGTGTGTGTATATATATATACACATGTGTGTGTATATATATATACACATATATGTGTATATATATACATATATATGTGTGTGTGTACACACACACACATACAGAATAAGTGTTTGCAACCGTAAGGTTGGTTCAATCTTTCCTCATGCAACTAAAGCAGCGTGTCCATTCAGCCCTGATCAGAGCCACCCGTCTGCTCCATTTGGGAGAGAGCACATGTGATAAGAAAGGAAATTCGCGAACAAATTTTGCCACGTTTCTTATATCATTCCTTTTAGGGGACTTTACTTCTCCTTTAAAGGAAATTGTACTATGAATATCTATCTTCACATGATGAAAATCAGTCAACTAAGTTCTGTTTGAACCTGTGAACTTCAGGTCAAAATTATTTGCCCCCATACCTGTATCAAATTTCATAAAACATGCTGGGATGGTGTCATGGTAAATAGCTCTACAACTATGGTTACTAATGCTGTGAATCTCAATTTGGTTAAATCTTTTAGAAAGTTTTTATTTCACTCCCCTTACCCAAGAGTTTTGACAGAGTAAGATCTGCGTCAAACTATTTTCTTCCAGAAGCAGATATTCATTACACCTTTGTTTAATGGCAGCAGAGAATACTCCTCTTTTTTATTTGGAATAGAGCACTAGGCTAAATCATGGTTTAAATTAGGAGGGATAGCCAGCACACTTACCTTGGTGATACTGGAGTAGAAATTGTTTAGATAGAACACTAAATAACACAAAAACACATTTTTAATGAGAAGCTTTCACTATCACAGACAGCTTCATCAGGTCAAGAGAGTGGACTGATACTCTTGGTTGAACTGTAAGGTTGACTGATGTGTTTGTGTGTTTTTAGTGTTTTATCTAAACAATTTCTACTCCAGTAACACCAAGGTAAGTGTGCTGGCTATCCTTCCTAATTTAAACCTTTTTTTATTTGTAATAGCCATGTAGTGTTCATCATTTTCCCTCTAAGCTATGTACCTTAAACATTACAAATCACAGTTAACTTTAGTTAACAGTTAATTAGTCCTTTTACCACTTTTCTTTCTATGTGGACCTCTCAAAGATGAAATTAAGAAGAATGCTTTTTTTCAATATCTTTGCTTGTATGTTTCTTTATTGCCCTTGTGATCTTAAAGTCTCTTAAAACTTTATATCCTTCCAATAGCCCATGAGCCATCTGACACCTTAGCTCAGTTGGGGTAGCAAGTTTGCCTTCTGAGCTAAGGGTTCCTTGTTCGATTCCCGGCATGGCCTAAAATTTATCAATGGTGAAATGTGGGTTTACCCTCTCACATTGATAAATTAACAGCCGGGGTCTGGATGTTGTGCCTGTCCTTGTATTAAAAAGATTATAAGGCATATGAAGCTACGGCAAGCCGGTAGTGGAAAATATATGGCTCGAATAAAAACCTGGCCCTGACCAAAGGCTGGAAACGATAATGGATGTAAAGTAAAAGCCCATGAACCACATGCATTTATTCAAAGCTTTTTCTTTGCAGTGCAGATGTAATGCATGTTTGTGTGTTTGTAAGCTGCAATCTTTTCCTAGACTTTTATTCTTAACATACCAAAATTTATTTCCATACCATCAAAAGCCTTCTTTACTTCACTTTCTACATAAGGTTTCTTCTTATGCCCTCTCTTTTCCTCTCTACTTTATTTCCTCTAAGTACTGATGATACATCTTGCATAGCTTCCATAAGTAGACAATGCGCTCTCTTGTGATTGGAATACAAGCAGGTTTATTTTCATTAAACTTCAAGATGTGTATTTAACATTAAATCGTGCATTCAAAGCTTCTTTCATAGTAGCAGTCTGCTTTGTAATAAAATATACAGGTGCTGAAAAACCTCTCAACAAAGCCATTACCTTGAGTCAATGAAAGACAGGTTTTTAACTACTTTTGTTACTTCCCTGTATTTTTGTCATTCATTACATTCTTCCCTTCAAAAATGTATTTCCAAAATGTTTCAAGGTCTTCATCATCAAAGAGGAAGTTTTAACGTTTTACCCGAGACTTGCCTAAAAAATTATACTGAAAATTATGCCATAAATTATCCAAAAAAACTTCATAACCCCATTTTTAGACTTGAGGGACCTGGGATTAATAAAGGGACTTTGTTTCAGTTTAGAGACTTTAAGGACCAAGTATGGGCCCTAACTAATTTGTCAAGTATGAGGAATGTTGAATTTAGAAATAGTGTACCCACATTTGTATGAAAGGATAGTGGAAAACCATTTATGAAAACTAACCCCCTTTCTTCCCAACACCGGCCATCTTTGACCATTCGGACAATAAAGCAAGTTACTTGGAAATAACACTCAAATTCAGGTCTATCCTATCCCCACTCCCCCCAACAAACTACTTTGTAAACTAGACAGGTTATTTATCGGCCTTTATGTATTTTGCCTTCTTAATTCTATTACACATCATTATCATGAACACTTTTCAGCCACTGGCCAGGTCTGTTTGGAGCACAAACCTCTCCGATGCCTCCTTTCTACCCAGCACCTCCCCTCCTCACTTTTATTTTCTTCTTGGTCTCCTGCCCCCCACTTCAATATTCATCATCATCATCTTTGGTATTCTCTCCTTCACTCTCTTCACATAGCTGTACCACCTTAGTTGGGACATCTTTATCCTGTTCTACACTGGTTACTCACTATCTATTCCTCTATCTCTCACACACAAAGAAACCAAATTTCACTGATATAAAATTCTCGTGTAAAAATGACAATCTTTTTAAAGTCACACCAATTTTTTTTTTAATCCTTCAATTATTGGCAAAACTTCAATATTCTTCTAAGTCACTGTTAGAGTCAAGTGTGTACTAGTGTCCTTGAAAGGTTTAAGCATTAACTTTGACCAAATACATTGATGGTTTCTATATCCTTTATATGTATTTAAAAATGCAGACTCATTCCCTACATATTTACCTAATAAAAAACTATCCATTTGCAAGAAGTGGAAAACAAATCAAATAATAAAATCAGTAGTAAACATACCTTAAATAAAAACCAAACAAAAATAACCAAAAACAATTGTCCTCCAATTCTCTTTATTTTCCTTTTTTATAGACAATAACAAAAGATAAATAAATTTGAAATAAAGAGTAACTGGAAAATAATATATAAACTTCAAACATAAAGAGTGATCATTAAATTACAGCAACAGAGGGAAATAATATTATTAATGCAACTTAAAGTGTTAGAAATGTAAATTAATTTACATAACTTTGATAGTTATGTGAATATTACAATGATACAACATATAGAATATTA
This sequence comes from Timema genevievae, assembly GCA_902155825.1. Lineage (NCBI taxonomy): Eukaryota > Metazoa > Arthropoda > Insecta > Phasmatodea > Timematidae > Timema > Timema genevievae. The sequence goes on along the minus strand of CABFWO010000583.1, from coordinate 57,950 downwards.
TTTTAAAATATTTATAGGTTGTGCAAGGTCAGATAGTTTTCAAATTGTAGTAGTTTAAAATATGGCATCAACCTAGTTTAATTTGCATTGTGACCTTGAGTAATATTTATGAAATTTAACTATCATTTGAGATAGGCATAAGTATATTGTGGTATCCTTTTCCCTGATGGTAAGAGCCATATGGATTAGCGATATCAGCAATTACTTCCTACTACCTCAAATATGCCGACAATGTCATTACCAAAATGTATACTATTACCTAGACGTGGTTATAACTGTCCCAAGCCAAAATGTGTAATGTTGGAGATTTTTCCACCCAGCAACAATCAAGTGAAATCATTTTACCTCATCTAGACAAAATGTATCGATAAGATAATGAAAGGATGTATTGGCACAACATTGCATGTGAATGGTATGTAACTGTGTGTGTTCAAATGACTAGTTCTTTTCAATGAGTTCAGTGAAAGTCATATCAAGATCATCGCAAATGTATTTGTACTTCTCCTTCTCGTGTACCAACTCATCTGGAAACAAAAATTAACAAAACAAAATGAGAATTAAACCAAGCTATCAATAAATAAAAAGTGAGCCTGATTCTGTTAACAAAACTTGTAGTGAATTAAATGTATTTAAGAGAATTTATAAGTTATACTTTGCTTACGATTATTGTAAGAAATAGTTTAAATGAATTTGTCATTTAGTTATCTTAAAAAAAGTTTCAATATTTGGCTTACCTTACCACCTAACCGTTTTAAAATATAATTATTTAAGTTATTTAAAATAAGTTTTGAAAATCATAAAAAAATTAATAAAAACAAATAAATAAGTGGAACGCCATTAAAATATGGTTAAATTTTTTTATTCTAAATATATATATGCACCCGATATGAGGTATTAATCGCATCTGCAATCTCATGTTTAGTGAATTTCGGTTAAACTGAACTTCAGCTGCATCAATTCAATGTGATGAATGAATTTTGACGCCACTATGATTCATATCAAAGTATTTTAAAGGTTGTTAGACATTTTATTGAGTAACATATCGTCATGATAAAGCAAATCTAAAATCTAATTGAAATAATATCAATAAAATAGGCCTCAACCTATTTATTATTATTTAAAACAAAAAATGCGAGGATAACACGAATTAATTATTAACACAAAGGTTTTATAAGAATAATTTTCAAACCAAACCATTGCAAGTTTGATAAGTGATTCGAGTATTCAGTTTTCAAATTCAAAATTGAAACGGCAATTTAAATTAAGTTGCAGAAAAGTATGGTTTATAAAAAGGATTTTTTTTTACAAAAATTGCCTTTTCTTTGGTTTATCCTAGTACTTGAAATTTCTATCTCGTACTATTGATAAAAGTTTTGAATAAATTATCAAAATATAGTTATAGATTACCAATATACATAAAAATCAAATTAAAATTACAACACTAGAGAAAACTAAAGAAAAAACAATCAAATAATAAAAAAATAAGATACTTCAGTAGTTTGATCTTATTGACAAGTTAAAAAAAATATGATACATTTAACATTAGACTCAAGATGAGTTTAAAAAAATACATTGTTAAAATTTAGAGTTGTTAAAAACGAAAGTGTTTTTAAATTGACACTTCATAATCATCTAAACAGAATAAAATTATATAACCCCCTCCTTTTTTTATATTTTTTATGAAACAATTCCTGGGTGGGTCGTCAAGAAAACCTAGGATGTCAGTAAAAGAAAGTCTAAAGAAGCAAGCAGCGACTACATTTACTAATTAACAAAAAAAAAAAATGCTAGAATTTTACAATCTACAAAAACAAACAAAAATTGTTATGTTACAATAATACAATTTACCCTTGCAAATTAAACATTAAAGATGCACAAACAAATTAAATTTCTTCAGAACAATGAGTGTTAAGTTATTTGATAAACACTGTGCTATATGAAAATATTGTCTTTTCCTTCTTGTTCCAAAAGCGCTACCGTTTTGCAGGGAGAGGTTAAACAGCATTATTGAAAAGCAAAAAAAAAAAAAGAAAGAAAAAAAGACATGAAAAGGCATATCAATGCCAATTGAGTGATGAGGTTGAGTAATTAGCGTAGCAGAAGTTGGTGGTAGCAACAGCAGCAATGATGACACGGTAAAAAGCCGATACTTAATAAGAGTTCATTGCTAACATATATATTGGCGATTAAGTTTTATTGATTTAGTAGCCATATAAGTCAACGAAGGCATCATCCAAATCGTCACCAATAAGCTTGTATTTTTCCTTCTCAACAACCAGCTCATCTGTAAAGCGAACACAAAAAAGACAAAAAACATGTTAACGTTGATGAAAAATGTAAAGCTGTTGGTAAAACTTTGATTTTTGATTTATTGTAATAAAGAAAAATCCCCAAGTTTGATCTTAGGTAGGATGGATTCTGTTTGAGGAATGAGGCTTGTTCACACACACAAATAAAAAGTTTCTTGATAAAAATTCATGCCGATTTAATAAAACAACCAATAGCTTCAAAAAATTCACAAATCAAATATGTAAATAAAATTAACATCAAAAAGTAAAAATAACTATGAAATAATAATTATAAATGGTTAGCACATTCCAAGTGAGTTTTCAACTAAAATTATTTTTTTATTAAAAAATTTGTGTTGATTAAACGAATAAACTATGAAAAAATTTAAGTCAGGATTATGATATAAGGTGTTAAAAATAAACCCTAATAAACACAATAAAAAAAATTCAAGAAATTAAGTTTCATGCTTTTTATTGTGAAAAATATAATCATAAAAATAATACAATTATTATAATGTCTCCACAATTGATCAAAAAATATACGTAACATATTTAAACAAAAAATACAATATAAATAAATTCTGTTACTAAATTACTTATGTTAACATTGCTAAAATAATAATAATAATAATAAATGTGAATCTGAGTTAAGAATAAAGTAGTAACATATGAATGTCATGCAAACCTATGACAAATAATTAAAATTCATGCAAGGAAAGCTTTGATTCGTCAAAACATTCATCAACAATATTTTATACATTAACCCTTGCACTATGAAAATATTCACTGCGGTCAGCCTAATATTAAATTCTTTAGAGGAAAATTATCTACAAAAAAGTAATACTTCAAAATTGTTTATATAAGCACCAATTAAATATTTTGAAGATGTTTTTAATATCCTTTCTAAGAATTTGAAATGTGTTTCACATTACAGATTAACAATTCAATGGACCTTAAAAATAAAAAACATTATTATGTTGTGCTTTCTAAAAAAAAAGCTGAGAATTAAATGTACATTCTGTATTTAATATTTTAAATCCCAGAAAGATATGTACACAAAATTACATCATAACTGAATAAGCATCTACATGTTCTTTCATGTGATAATTTATTGGATAATTTGAATACATTTACAATTTAGGAAATATTAATTATCTAATTATCTACTATAAAAACTATTATTAAATTAGAAACAAATTCAATCAATATCTGATGCCAATAAAAGACAAATTTAATATTGGCAGTTATTTTGACAACCATGTTAAGTACCACAACCTTGGCATAATCTGTTTGTTTACAATCAAGATTTGGGCACTGAAATGAAAAGTTATAGCTCTAAGATGCTCATAGTGTTCACAATATATTTTAATAGTTCCCATTTATTTTGCGTAAATATGTCAACACATAAATCGAGGCTAAAAATAATTTAAAAATTATTTGAATCAATAAGTATGCAACTGTTTTAATTTTTTTTTCATCACAAAAACCTAAGCCAATGAGTCTATGTAAGAAGCCAATGAACTAATACATAATTATTAGAATAAGCTAATTTCCCTTCGGTACAATGGCTTGGGAAAAAATTGCTTGCATCTCCAATTTGTGATGAATGTTTAGGCTTTAAAAGGAATGTGAAAGATTATGGGGGAGTTGGAATAAGGAAATATGTTTCAATCTGAACTAGTCTCATAAATAAATTAAAAGATTGGAATGTTACATCTGCAAACAATAATAAAATTGGAATGTTACATCTGCAAACAATAATACTCATTTGAAATACTTCAACAAGCTCACTTTATGACGCAGGAGTTAAAGAGTTAGAAAACTCTGAACCATTTCATCAAGGGCATAAAATTTAGTGATGCAAAATAGCATTACGATTTTTTTAATTTATTTTTTTTATATCTTTGAATCTATATAAAAAAAAAGATACTCTAAAATAAGAGTCAAATAAGTGTCAGGTATGCAAATGAAAATTAGTAATGACAATGTTCAGATTGAAACAAGAAGTGATAGTTTCACAGCATTTTTGTCTCTGAAAGGTTATCAAACCTGGGGTTGCACGAGCGGGCAGACGGTAAACAACAATCTTGGATTCACATGGCACTTGGTAGTAATGTTTCCCTGCCAAGTTTTATAGTNTTTTTTTTTTTTTTTTTTTGCTGTTCTACATATTCTGAATGTCATGCAAGGTCGCTTCCATTTCCTCCTGGAGCAATTTGTTCTTCTCTTTTTCGGCCACCAAGTCATCTGTAGGGGTCAAATGAAGGTCATACAGTTTATATCGTAGAAAGGGTCACAACAAAACATTCTGATGCTATGCTATGCAATGCCAAGGGGAAACAAATTCAAAAAAGTTAAATTGGAAATATGTTTAGCAAATAAAAAATTCTTTACACTAGTAATACCATATATAGTCTTGCATTCAAGATGAAATGCTACCAAAATATATTTTGATATTTTTTTAACTACTCATTTGGATTGAAATATTAAATTTAAAAAAATATGTTCATAAATAGCGACTTAAAAAACACTATTTCTTTGATTTTTATGCAAAAATATTACTTTTATAAGCCAGTGACAAGATTATAAATGTTTATAAATTAATGATGAAAATATAACTTTTAAAAATAATAAGAAAATAAACTAGCAAAAAAAATTGTTCTTAAAAAAAAAGAAGAAAAAAAATCTCATTTCAAAAAATATCTTAAGAAATTTCAAAAAAATACTTTAAAAATGTTTCAAAAAATTAAAATTAATACTGCCATTAAATTACTACGGACATTAATTAAAAACTGTACTAAGAAAAAACTGCACTGCATATTAAAATAACATTAAGACCAGTGACAAGCAGTCTTTGGAAAATTTAAAATTAATAACCATGACTAGAGATATTTAATTTTTGAGCAAATTTCTTTTGGTAAGTTATACATGTTAGCAATTTGGAGAAAAGGTCAAATCAAATTTATTCAGTTCAATATTATCAAATTGTATAGTGAAATATATTAAGAGAAAGTGACAAAAAGGAAAACATAATTTGGATTGCTACATTTTGCTAAAACTTCAATGTTTAGTGATTGATTATTTTTCAAAGAGCTAGAAATATTTCCAGTTTTCAAAGAGTGAGAGTTAATAACTAACTACAACTATGGTAAAGATAAACAAACCAATAAAATGTGGCTGACAAATAGAGAGGTATCACAGGAAAACGGACAAATATTGATTAGGTATTAAGATGACTTATGACATAATAAATCCCATTAATTTATTATTATAATGGATGCACAATCAGCTTAACAACAACGCTGTCAAATTATTTCAAACAGTTTTATGGCCAGTTTCACAGTCAGATTGGGTAAGCCTCAAGTGTGACATTTCACTAAATATAGGATGACACCTACCAAAACTCTAACGGAATGGGCCAGTTTCACACATGAAACCAATTCATTCCAATCTGGTAAGGTTAGGTGTCGTTATGTATTTAGACTAGCACTGCACTTGAGGCGTGTAATAGTTTACATTTGCCACAAGCATAATTATTGAACTTGCAATACATATTTAAAATAACACATTGACAGCAATTCATATACAACAAAGTAGAATTAATTTTTTTTTCGGTAAAACCTTATTTTACATTATGCTTTTCATTAATTACCAAATAGTTTTCAAGAAAAGTATCTAACTTTGTGATGCTAGCAAAAGGAATCATAAAATCAGTATTTAATATGGTAGTATGAATACAAATTCAAAGAAAGTGGAGCTTTAAATATGTTTTTCTCAAGTTACAAGCAAAACCGCCAATTGAATAAAAATTGTATCAAAATGTAAGTATATATATTTAGAAGAAAGTACAGTAAAGGTGGAGAGAAAATAAAAATAAAAGGGAACAAACACAATATAGCTTTTACAGTGAAAAGAACAACAAAGTTTACACATTACAGTGATACCACTGGACACTAGCAGCAGTGGCAGCAATGTAAAATGTAAACTGTGTTCTTTTAATTGTATGAGCCATCGCGTGTTTGATCCTTTTTGTATGTTTTCTACCCACCTTTCTTGTACCTTCTTCCAAATAAATATACAAAATACCTAAGAGCGAAAAAAGTTTTTCCTTAAAGAGGTATGATATCCAAGGGGAATTGTGGTTGTTCCAAAGATGAGAAATCTAGCTTCTAAAATGTTTTAGCTACGTAGCGATCATCGAGGTCAGCAGCTTTTGTTACGACTAGTAATATAACTTTTGCTTCTAAATAAAGAATCCAACATGTGCTTGTAAATATTAATAAGTGTTTGTTGTAGGTAATAAATAACTTTCAAACAGATGGTATGTTTAAACTTTAAACTTATTACTTATTTTGAGCAATGATAAAAATGAAATAAAAGTTGTACAAAATAAATGCCTAAAGCATGATTGTGCATCCATATCCCTTTAGTTTTCATTTGGACTGCACACACTCAAAATACAAAGTACATCAAAGTAGTTACAAATACACACAAATGTATAAAGTCGTAAAAAAAATTTCAATTAAAGTTTATTTGGTTTTGTAGTTGGAGAATTTATATTTGGGATGTCTAAACAAGGTGGACTATTTCAGGAACACCACAATTTTTAATGCAAGTTACAAAAAATTGATTTATTCCTTTTAAATGTGTTTAAAAAGAATTTTTTTTTTAATTTTGATGCAATTAGAATATGGCTATTTAAATGTTTTCTAGATAATATTAATCCATTACATACATCCCTTTCAACAAATTTTAATAGACCTTAATAAAATGAGTAATTGATCAAATATGACTTCATACATATATATTAGGAGAAATGTTATGATTCACCACACAAAAAATGGTATGCATTATAAAAGTTAAAAACCAAACAATGCTGAATTGCATGTTAAGAGCAGCCAAACAGTTTTAGCTTCTAAAGTATTGGAGTATGTTAAAAGACAAGTTACATGTTTAATACCCCACCTAATTAAAACATATTAGGATAATATTTAACTGTTTTAATTTCCCCTAAAAAGACATAATTTCACAAAAAATCAGTGAATTACTTACATACCAGGTCAGACGCCCTTCTCCTTAAGAAATGAAAATCTTAAGACAAAATTATCAGCCAAGTGAAATAATTTTAACAAACTGACTAGTTTTTTCAAACTTTTAGCAGTTTATTAATATCTTCAATAGTAATATTCAGTTATGGTTATTAAAATAAAGGAACAGTCTAGCATACAGAAGGAAAAAAGTTAATTTATTCCAAATCAAAACACTGGAAGTGATTAAATTGAACATTCTTAGACTAATATAAATGAAACCCCTCTTGTCAGTTTTGAGACACATAATCGTATTTGCAGGGTAGGGTATACAAAAGAGTGATAAGACCAAATATAATAAAGATATTTACAACACAATTAAAGGAGGAGCACAATTCACACTCCTGCCAATGAACAGAATTAGTGGTTTCACCTTAAGAGACTATTTTTTTTTAGTGATTGTTACATCCAATGGTGTCTGCTTTAAAGAGTGAATTGTGTCAATTTTCATCATTTTAAGTTATAATGTGTCTGCCCTAATGTTCCCATCTTATCTCCCTCTACGTTCTGCTAATGTTTATAAAAACTATCAATGACGTGAGCTCGTGAACAAGCTATATTGACCGAGCAGTTGCCGCCATTAGCGGTAATAGTGCTAACATTTGTGGATGAAGGGAGCCGTGTGGCCAGTACAATGAACCCTTCGACCATTAATCTCAGTTTTCTAGATCAGAACCGCTATTTATTTAAGTAGCTCCTCATTTGTCCGCCCAAGGTTAAGTTTGACCACTTTCCAGACCAGAGAAAAATTCTGGAGACACTGGGAATTAAACCCGGAACCTCTGGATAAGTAGACAGGAACGTTGACCACTAGACCACAGAGGTGGTCAACTTTTATGAAATACTACCATAAATATTTATAATTTTTAAATATTATTAAATTAACTGTACTCTATGAGCTGTAAAAAAAAGATAGGATAAATAACCAAATCAATGGAGAGGAGGAGATGAACAAATTAACTAAATATAAGCCTAGCTTAAACTTGTTGGCAGCCCCTATCTTCAAATCTAGTAAAAACTCAAAATTGACACATTTATCCTAAGTGTTCACTAACACAAATATTTTCACTGGCATAGAATTAACTAGTTGATTGATGTTACAGTTTTCAAGCTACTCCAGTGTTCTTCGTAGAGGCCGTACGTACTGTGGCCAAGGAAATTAATCTATACAATCCCCTATAACAATCAGTTTAAGAAAGCACAATGGAGAAACTCCCTGTTAAAGTGGAAGCTTGAAAATAGTGCGTGTTTATGTAAATACGTCTAGTGTTTAAAGACCACCAGTGATCTCCTAAATGGGCATATTTATGTCTACCGATAGTGAAAATAAAAATTAACTTAGTTTTTCAATTAAAATTAATTTAAATGTAGTACGGTTTCCACTATTTTCTAATTACAATATACACTGCATTTTGCAGGTTTTCGTTAAGGAATTACCATTTTTCCATACATTTTACACAGCTCAGTATAGAGCAATTAAATTTCATTTTCCATAAACTTGATGTGCAAAGTTTGGTGTTCAGGAGAGTAATGTGCAATTATATTATATCTTTATGCAACCTAATATTTGAGGAAGTGTGAAGAGAAGACAAGACCAGTCTCAAAAAGATGTCCTTTTATTCTATGAAATGGCCTACTAATAGATATTCCGAAAGATTATTTTAGTTTTTTAATTTGTGTTTTTTTCTGGTTTCCCAAGATGGTGGCAACCCTGTGGAACGTTAATGAATGGAGGATCATGTAACAAAGAAAGATGGTTCCTTCACGCAAATAACTAGGTATGCTAAACTGTTCACACCGATACTCTCTGAACGAGATTAGATAGCACTCACCCTCCAGCCTGTCGACTTCCTTCTGGAGCTTCTGGACCGACCTCTCAGCAAATTCAGCGCGTGCTTCAGCCTGTCAAAATTCAAGTTTAGGTAAGGAAAAGTATTAAGGAAAAATCAGTGTGTTCCAAATGCACATTCGGGTAGTTAAATACTTTAGAAGACTAACGGCGCTCAAAAAGACAAAAACAATCTAGTAAGATGAAATTAATATCTACCAATAAGCCTATAGATAACAACAATAATACCTGTACCTGCTTTGGTGGCCACATGGTCTAAAGTGTCACTCTCCTGTTGGACTAGACTGCCAATGACAGGGAGATCAGGGTTCGAATCCCAGTCAGGTGTATCGAGGGTGGTTTTTCCAAAATTGTTTTCTATTTTCATTCCACACAAATGTGTGCATACTGACTTTAAATTCAACCTTCCTTTCCCTAAATCATTAGCGTAATTAGTACATATGTGTATAATCTAAACAGGTTTAAGTATGCAGTCCTTTAAAAAAATGCAATGATACCTGTATTCCTCATTAGAAAACGGTAGGATTCAAACCAGTGAAAAAGTTTTAAAATCCTTTACAATAATGAAAAATAATTACTTTAAAATAGAAAACTGCAGTTTAAATTTCACAGTTTTCAAATGGAGAATGCAGAAAACTGCACTTCAGCACAGTTTATGGTTGAACTTTTCAGAATTAATTGGCCACGAAAGGAGCTCTTATGCCAAACCTCTCAATCTAAACTTGTGTATTTAAACTGCATCTCACTCCCCAAGTTCTATACAAAGTGATAGAATATATAAGACTCATTTGGTTGGTTGATTTATCCACAAAAATATAACTACAATTACCAATATGTGCATTTTGAAGACTGATTAACAAATCAGCTTGAAGCTATTTAAGATTATTTTTGTGTATGCAAAAATTTGTTTTAAGAAATCTAATGCTAGGATAATAAATTGTTCAACATGTTATTGAGTCTATTACTATTCTCAGTGTTTTAATACTTAAGAGAAACTTTAAAAAAATGTTGATATTAATCACTATTCTATGTTTTTATTAAGGGTTCATGATTAAGTAACTAAATTGAAAAATAATATGTAAGGAAGAACATTTTTTGACAGTTACAAATTTCAATAAAAAGCATTTGTTCAGATATCAAGTCATGCATGTAATCAGCAACTGCCACTTTTATATATATATTGTCAATACCTATAAAATAGCACTAATAATAAAGTAAAAAGTTATAGTTATCGACCATAAAAAAGTTCGAGTCTTCTAAAAAAAGTCCTTTCTACCAATTTATTACAATAAGAATTAGTATAAACCTTTTGAAATGTGAATGTTTTCATTCAGAGGTATTCAAATACTACTTAAATACTTTTTATTCATTAGCCAGTTGTTGGATGGATATTCACAATATCATGCTTACAAACAAGTTTTAAATTCAAACCCATACAAATTTATTCACTTCATGCAAAAACATAATTAGTTTTTTTGGTCAGTCTCAATATTATAAGGTTTTAAATTAAAAATAAATACATTTAACACAACTCAAAAACAAATGTTACTGAGGTTTAATTCCAGAAAAGTGAAAGTCATTCAAATTAAATTTAAGCACACACCCCTCTATAAAAATAGCCAAACCTTTTACAGAGGCTAGTTTTTGCAATCCAAATGCAAAGCAAGAAAGACCAAAAAATAAAAAAGACCAAGAAACATTATCAAAGTGATAGAAAAAAATCCAACACCTACTTTAAAAAAAAGGCATGCTAACTCATTCTAGCTAAATCACCACCCATATACACTGACACAAAAAAAAAAGATCAAGTATTTGCGTTTTAAGAAACTAATAGTCAGTCCTTTTATATTTCAATATTATGATGCTGAATAAAAAATAAGTGTATCGAAAATATAACTAGTTTAAAATGAAATAAAAAGTGAAAATTCCTTCACGCCTAATATAATTTTAAAGATATAACATTTTCTTATTTATTTAAACTAACTTGTCACTTAAAAAATAAACACGTTATAAAATTTAGAAAATATATATATATATATTATTCTATTTCAAATCACTTGGTTAAATAACTTCTAAAAAATTTTAAAAATAGGGTGTCAAGTTTGATATAATAGGATAGAGGGCAGGACTTACACATTTCTATGAAAATAGCAGGTGTCCAAAATAACAGAAATGCATCATAAAGCTAGGAAATTTTCAAGAGTCTGCTCGAAACTTACAAATGAACTATCACATGATGTTGATGAACAAATATTAGATCTTAGCATATTGGGCCATTGGCTAGTTATTTTATATGTTAAAAAAATTAATCAAACATATGACATAATCCTAAGCGAGAATATCTAAAACATTTAAATAAAAGTGTATCATAATTTTTTAATAAAGCATTATTATATCTATCATTTTTGTTGTTAATTGAAAATTTGAAAAAATATCAACAAGGTCACAATCAAAGTGACAAATACAATTTTTTTTTTACAAAATTTAAAAGATAAATGTTACCAGAAATATGAAAATCTAGTAATATGCTATGTATTTGGTGTTTATCTGTAAACCAGCAGTCTCACCTTAGTTCAGTCTATTTACTGAGCTATCTGTTTACTGAACAAAGAATCCAAGGTTTGATTCCTGCCATGGCCGGAAAATTTATTAAGATAAATTAGGGTTTTCCCTTTCACAGTGATACATTAACTGCTGGATGTTGTGTCCGTTCTAGATTTTAGTTTTTAAGCTGTGTGCTGATATAATCAAGTTGGTTCAGAAAGTGCATGCTAAATACCTCATATTAATGGGGGTGGGGGGAGAATGTAAACCTGGATTTATTTAAGTAAATTATTAGTCCTTATCCTTCTAACATGTATAATGAATATCTTTAAAGATTACACATAACCTCTTTAAATTATTTCAGTTAACTTTCTGAGAAATGAACCCAATAAAATGGACAATTTTTCCATGCAATAAACTGATATACTTTACTTAAAAAAATGTAGTGCGGTACCCGTACTTACTCCGTTTAACTTATCGGCTATCAAATGAATTTTGTCCTCACAATGCTCCATAGTTGAAGTGGCCTGTTTGTATTTTTTAGATTGGTAACAACATGAAACGACAAAAACACAAATACTTGATTATACACACACAAATCAAGCACTAATTACATGCTAGGAAGGTTAAAAAAAAAATTGGATGTCACACCGCTTTCTACAACTGTAAAACTGGATCAAGTATTAGTAAAAACATTCAAAAATAAACATTATTTACATTGGAAGAAGCTACAAATTTGATCTTAAAACTTCATAAGATGGCAAAGATTTATAAGATATAATAATTTTGTGAGTGTGTGATATGCATCTTACTTCCCAATAAAAAATACTTTAATTTTGCTTTAATTTTGAAAGTCGACTCTATTTGTAAATAATCTTTATTTTTGAAACTTCAAATTATTTTTGCATACAAAAATATTTAAATACAACCACCCTCACAGTTAACCCTGAAAATCTGAACCTACACAACTATTGAAGAAAACTATCAATATGTAGGTTCATGTCGGTAGAACATATTTCAAAAACTTTAGGTACCAAAACTAAATTTCATAGAGCAAGAAATTAGAAATGAAGAAGAAGAAATCGGAGATGAAAAATCAAGTAGAAAAAGCTGAAAAGAATTTTTTAAAAAAAAATGCACTGCCAACTGTGCACCCCGATGTGTGTGCTCAACACCCATTCACCCAGTTCTCTCCATTACCAGTTTAACTTTACCTCTTTCAAAGATCCGTTTAAAGCTTTGACCTGTTCCTCAAACGTTTCTTCACGTTGAGTCGCCTACAATTGATGTTTTGATGAAAACAAACAAAAACCATACAGACACAACGTTAGTTCAAAACCAAACAATGGCTACTCTGGTGTTATGAAGTATCATGCGGGCAAGGACCTACAATCAGGAGAGAGAGGAATCGAGGATTGTTATAGGAGGGAGGGTGCAAACGACACATGATACCTCCTTTAGCCGGTTGTTCAAGTTCTTAATCTGTTGCTTGTACTCCTCTTCTCGCTGGTTGGCCTATACACCACACCAGGGGTAGAAACAAAATAAATTAAGACAATGTTCATGGGTTGTTTCATCTGTACAAATTCCAGAATACCAACTAAAACTACTTCACAAATTTTAATCAGTTTAACTTAAATTGCATTGAAAAGACAGTTTAACCTTTAGCAAATTATTCAAATATGTTAAAGTGACAACCGATGCAAGTTGATTATACTAGGAGCACCATTGTAATAGTTTTGAAAGGAAACAGTGAGAAGTTGATGTTCTGGATTTTGCACCCACATACCTAAATATGTATACTACTTAAAATACTAAGTAAACAGATTTTGCTTGCAGATGCGCCTGAAATTTATGTATTCATACATCAAAACTCATATTTTTTAAATAATGATTGACCGTAAAACAATAAATAAGTGCATAGGATTACCACTTTATATAATAAAAATACCATTAACTTTAATAGCTGTTAAAATAAGACGTTTAGTCCAGGCTCTACCATCTGGGTATGTGTTAATTATTGCACACATATTTTGATGAAACATCACTTTATGTTTTGCTAAATAGAATTACTAAAAGCATTATAATTGTTGATTTTCAGTAAAAATTAATCGACTATTTTCCAAAATTTAATTTTTCAAAATTGTTGATAGCGCTGTAACATTAAAATGTGTTAAAATAAATATATATATAGGAAATAATTGTTTGCATTAAACACTGAAAAGAGGATAGAAGGGTGAGGTCTACACTTACCAGAAAACTGTTGGCCTCAAGGTTTACAATTAAAAATCCACAACAAAACACATAATTATGTATTTTCGAGATACATCAGTCCCCTTCTTCAGCAGAAGAGAGTAAAACACCAATTGGACTACGGCAGCATGGCTAAAGATAGTTTGTTGTGTTTTTAATTTTGAATTTTGAGGGCTACAGTTTTCTGGTAAACGTGTAGGTCTCGCACTTCAATCCTCTTTACAGTGTTTAGTTTAAAATAGCCGTTTGGGATCATTTTGCCTTTGTTTAGATTAAATAAATTAATTTTTTAAGAGTTGCTTTCTTATAATAAAAATAGAAAGTCTCAAGAAAACCACTATATTTAATATCTGTGTGATCCAACCCACACCTTGTGACCTATTTTCTTCTGAGCCGCTAATCTCAGTGGGGTTTTTAAAATAGAACATTGCTGTATCCCACTTATACATTAACATAGATGAGAAAAACAGGTTGACATTTTACCAACTATATTGATAAAGACATAACTAATATATTCAACTTTTATAATGGTTCTAAATAAATATTTTACTATTCAAAGTGTTATTTGTTCATTGTTATTATTTTGCTTGTTGTTTGCAGCATTCTAAAGATTTCCCCACAAGTTGTGAAAGGACAGTGTCTTATATCATAAAATTATCGGAACACATAAAAAAACCTCCTATCACAGTTTATTTAGCAAATTAATAGCATTTTAAGAGGATTAAGATTTCCCCTTTGAAAAAAAAAATTTTTTTTATTTAACTATCTTAAACCTTTAAAAAACTAGTATATACTACAAAAACAACTGATTTTAAGTTTCAGTGTTTGTTCTTGAAACTAAAACCCTGTATAAATAGTTGAGATGAGACGTTCAAATTCAATGGTATTCAAGATTTGAAAGAATCTCAATAACAAAAGGTATCTCAAATACAGTTATAAATTCCTAGAATTAATGTAAAAAATTTTAACAATCGGTAAAAGGAACAAAGCTAGTGTGGTTGGGAGAATAACGGATAAAAAATGACAAAACTGTAGTTATTATATATGAAAAAAGTGCATTGAGCAAAAACATTTATTGATAAATAAAATGATAGAATATTAGGAAAATGGTAGAGCACAAATAAAAGTAACAACACTGACACATATTTACACACACTTCAATATTTCGATGCTATTGTAGCATCTTCCTCAGGAAGTAGTAATTAGACTGTAGTTATATAATTAGGTAATTTACTAAAAAAAATTATTCTATTTTATGTTTACAGTGTTACAACACTTGTAAAAGGGTGGGGAGGGTGATAAAGAGTAGAGGAAGATATCTATAAGAGGTGAGAGGATGAAGAAAATAAAGAGAACCCCCTTCGACTAGCTTCTCAAGCCGAGGAGAGCTATTAGTCTACTTCCTCCCCCTCACCTTTCCTCTTAAGCTTCCATGGAAGTGGTGGTGCCCCAAAAACTCTTGTTTTTTTGGGCTCAAGTGCCACTGATAATATTTAGAGTCCCATCCCTCTTACATGAGCCCTTAAACAGTATGTAGACATGCGTACCTTCTCCTCGGAGACCTCAAGCGACTTCAAGTTGTTGCCAACCACACGGAGTTCCTCCTCAAGCTCCACAATCTTCCTGCAGGACAGACAATATAGCTTTAAACACACAATTCTCGACAATTCTATAACTATTATCAGAAAGGAAACTAGTTTCGACCCCACCCTGAATAAGAAAATAAACTAACATTTAGGATCAAATGCATTTCACACTCCCTTTTGGTGAGTTCCGATAAAATGGCACCTAGGTCAAGGGATTGAGCGATAGTTATAGATATTCCATGAAGCACCCATTACCTCATTGTCCTGTGGCAACATGTAAAGTGTTAACTGTGATAATCCTCTTTCATTGTAAAACAAATATTGTGTTTGGTTTTTTTTATTCATCCCATCTCTTGTTTGCTTTACCTTCTTCCAGGATGAAACAAATAAAAACAATATTTTCTTAGTTCATTTCTTAACGAGTTAGATTTATGGGACTTTCCTAATATCATAGTCTAGTTATTAATCAAATATCAATTAACTATGAGGGATAGAATATTGTTTATTTTAATAAATGATTATTCATTGTCACATGGGCTCTAAAATAAAGAAAATAGTTTATCTTCAGCAGATTAACAATTTCATAATTAATTTTAAAATTATTTTAAAGAGAGACCAAACATTTCAGTGGAACATTACACAGTTTAATAAAATAACTAACTATAATGAAGTGTTTCATTTGGTATAGTAAAATAAAATAAGTGATTTAATATTTTCTTATAAAATGCAATTATTGTTATATGTTTTATTTTGAACTGTTTTTGAGTGTATTCATAATGTTATTGTTAACAAATTTCCTAACACTTCTGAATAGTCAGTTTTTAATATTTGACTATAGTTACATAAAAAATTGGCACTGAAAAACTTTTAAACGAGTCATGCAGTTCATGTAGATGCACAAATTTAATGCTTTAAAAGTTAATTATTTAAATGATGGCTTATTTAATCTACTACAAATATTGTTGTCACATGACAAGACATATAATTTGAAGATTATTTATAAACTTTATTTGGAAAAAAAATTCCAACACCATACATGACCCTTTCAAAAAAAAATTTTACTTCTAAAAACAAAAAAAAAAACTCCAGATTTGTGCCTCCACAGTTATTGAATGAGCCATGCCGAGCAGAACTCACCCTTCACCCACTTCCGCCCTCTCCTCCGCTCGTTCCAAGTCCTGTTCCATGAGGACTAGTTTGCGTGCCACCTGACAGACAAGAGCGACAGCGTGCAAAAAAAACCATGCAGTGAGTAACAACGCTACCGCCAGCATGTTAAAACATATTAACCCCTTGGAAAATTACACAGCTCTCTCGTGTCATCATTAGTGAGATCAGATTCCAAACAAATATCGATTTCAAAAAACTCCTCTAAGACCCCTATTATGACATAATTTAATATGAATAAATTTGTATAATTTGTTTAGTGAAAAATATATAAAATTTAAAAATGGTGGGGTTTGTAAACTAACAAAATCTAAACTATAGGAGATGAAAAAATAATAGTGCTAAAGATTGTTTGGAAAACACTAATGAAAATGATTAATCTAATTTATTACAAAGTGCCCATTATGTGGGAATATATATTAAGAATCTATTATTTTACTGTGAATAATTGTTTCACAAAATCTTACTAATTTTACAAACACATTTTGATATACTGTGTAGTTTTCAGAGTATTTTTTCACAACTGGTTTACAAAACATTTTGTAAAAGCAAAAATTCACTTGGTCAACCAATTGATCATGAAGTCATCCTGCAAGCTAAGCAAGGCTACAAGTCAATTAAGCATTGCAATCATCCAAATTTGGGTGAATTTGGAACTTTGCACCATGTATTACATTATTCCATGCTAGGCTTACACAATTTTTTTTGTGGTTGGAAAATATTTTTATAAGATAAACATGATAGTAGTATTACTAAATATTTGCTGGAAAAATTCAAATAGAAGGCTATATTAAAAGTTTAAAAGATACATAAGTTTACAGAAATAGTCCTTTTTACAAGCAATACTTCCCTTGACTTTTTTTTTTAAATGTCATATTTTATAGATGGCCGATCACTATAAAATATACTTCTAAGGAAATATGTAACAAAAAATGTATACATAATTACTATCATGTACATCTCAATCTATTCACAAACTAGCAACACAAATTACAAGGGCTACAAATTTAAAAAAAACTTATTCAAGGTGGTGTGCCATGTTGTTTAAGTGCAGGGATTAATTTAATCAAAGATAGTCCGATTCATATTTCCCCCCCCCCCTCCCCCCCACTCTTTATCAGTTAAGTTTAGGAGTGTTTTCCTTCCACAAAGTAAAGATTGTTTTCAACAGTATCGGTAAATTAATATTAGTTTAGTGATACTTTTATTAAATTGTTGATAAGACAAAGATAATACATTTAATAAGTTTTTTTTTATGTAGACCTTCCAAATTGTGAAGTTTGCTGTAGAGTACATTAAAGTTAAGCTTGCATCTCCACGGTATTCTACTCCTGGCATCACACTTATCACACTCGGTAGGGGAGAGCCATGTGAGATAAGCTAAGGTGGGGGAAACGCAAACACATTAAGTAAACAATTTTCACATACGACTCTCCAGACTCGGCACGTTCCTCTGCTCTCTCCAAGTCGGCTTCAACCATGGCCAACTTACGGGCCACCTGTAAACCAGCGCCAACATCCACATACTAAATACTTCACAGAAAGCTTATGTCTATAACCATCTTCCCCCTCCTCAAAAAATGTTATGTGTGAGTGAAAGAAAACTCATTTACCAAACGTCTAACAAAAATAATGTCCAAAGATATTTTCAAATTTGAAAATATACCCAAAAAAAAAACTAACTCAAAATTCTTTCACAACAGTTATTAACCATTTAACCATTTTTTGGTATTCAACACATTAAAAAAGATTCGGACTAACACACCCCACCCCAATTGTTCAAACTTATTTTTTTGATTTTTTATATGAAAATAATATTCCAACAAGTATGTAATTTTAATACAAGTAAATATTAAACAATAATAAATTATATTTGCCTAAAATTAGTTAAAATCCACTAAACATTATTATTATTATTAGTCAAACTATTTGCTAAAGACACCAGCACAAAACTAATTTGTTATTAGTAAACCTTAAAAATGTTAAATTTTAATTCATAGGCAACTATCAGTCAAAATAAAAACATCCATCCATAAACTAAATTAACTTATATTATTATTTTTAAAGTAAACAAAACATTGTTAATAGCAAAAAGATTTAAACAAATGAATAAACTGGCCCAATCTATTTTCTTAGTAGAAATTGCTATTATCCAAATAAATAAGTTATTTTAAATTCAACTAATATATTAGAAATAAAAAGCTTCATTATCTATGGTACACCAATTTGTTTGGCCATCCTGCAAAGTACAAACAGGTTTAGTGCCACCCGATGATATACCAATATGTACTCAACTTAATCCAATGAGCGTAGCTGTGAATTCACACATTAACCGAAAAACTAGCGCAGAACAGAAATGTGGTCACGTGACGATCTCTAAGACAAGAACAAGATTTCCGATTAGTCGGCACGAGCTGTTCTGCTTAATTTTAACTATTCCCCACTTTATCCACTCTGCCAGAGATGTTCGGCATGGGAGAACCAATAAAATCTCAGAACCAACCATCTCAAATCAGTGCGCATGTGCATTTGACAATGCATATGCAGTGCAGACAGCTTTGTTGGCCTTTGTGAGGAGATTTGAAATAACCTGTTGATGTAAAGCGTGTGTATCGATGTAATGCATTGTGCGACGGCACAGTGTTATAATTTAAAACATCCATCATTAGAATGATCTAAAATGTGTGTGTATACACTAGAAGATAAAATATATTGATAATCAACTGTAAGTTTGCATTGCAATGCATCATGGGTCAACTTAAAGTGTGTGTGAATTACTGCGCTGATTTTGCTTTCCATCTTTTGGTGAATGTGTGAATCAAGGTTTAGTTCCAGAAACATTTAATGCTATGGTAAAAACTATTAAAGATAACTTTCCAAAAGAAACATATTTTGGAATAGTTCAAATGACGATTTAGATGTGTAAATTACATCATCGCCATTAAATATTTGATTACTAGTAAGGTTATTATAATACCAATGAGTCGGTTGTTTCTTACCGCACCTGAATGAGAGAGTTTCTTACCGCACATGAATGAGAGAGTATTCTCGCCAAAAATAAGTTTCCAAAAAAATAGTGTAGATAAATGAGTTGCTGATTTTTCTCTCCAACATCACAATGATCTACCAGTAGTTAAAAAGCTCCATTGAAAATAATTTATCTTCAATCAAATATTGATCTAGCTTAGTAAGCAATAATTCCTTCAAAGATTGCAATTTCATTTAAAACTTCTAAGCTATAGTCTCGATTTAGTACATATTAGTATATCACAAAGTTAAAAAAATAGCTACAACACTAAACAAGAGTAATTGTTAATTACCGAGTTTATAAGAGAAGCCAGACTGGGAGCTAAAGTAAGTTCGTGTTGAGATGGCCTGTTAAAATTAAATTTTTAAATTTGTTTTTGTAAATTATATGAGTCGAGTCTTAACTTGTGTCTCAACTCTACTTTTATGTAAAAATTTGAACAACCATGCATGCCCAATAAGTATACCCTGATTCATTAAGAAAGAACAGTTTTAGACTATACAAACATAGCTTTTTGGGATCATTATTGATCATATATTACTTAATAATTGGGTTGATAATATCAATCAAAAGTTAAATATTGAAATCACATTACTGAAATTATGAATATGTGAAAATAATTTTACTAGTGTTTGTGACTTATGTATTCTGTTCTTCCTAACAGTATCAGAACAAGTAAAGATATTAGAGATTAGATATGAAGATGTAATTTTAACTAACACTTTGATGCTTTCTGCAACAGAAATCCCCAAATTGTTTGCATGTCGTCGTCGTCCTCCCCCCCTCCCCCCTTAGAATATAAAACAATTATTTTATCAAAGAATATTACATACCAACATTACTATTCACAATTTTCTTCGGAACATCATAAATCCCATAGTGAATCTGTCTTTGTAATTTTCTCACAAATTTAAATTCAAACGCAGTGTTGTTTATAAGAATTTTGGACACCATCTCTTACAGAAAATGAACAAATCAACTACTAATTTAGAGTGATCAGTTTGAAAACAGTTAAGTAAAAAAGGATTGTTTTGTTTATAAAGGTTAAGTGCACTTATTAAGTGAAGAAAAATTAGAAGCAAAAATAACCTAGACTACCAATTAGTTTGACAAGGCAAAAACACAAAACATTTTAAACACAATTTCATGCATCAGTGTTGACGGTTCAGTGAAAACGAAGAACCTTTATCCACTGGTAATTCAGTCCCAAATCAACTCCACACATGTACTACGTACGGTAATTATAGATGGACACTACACTAGTAAATAATCACAATCGTAGGACTATTAGAGAAATTCACTTGATCATGGTAAAAGTGTAAGCACTGATTCGGTTGATATAGCCAAGTGTTTTATGACCTTGACGACAGTTATATTTGAGTGTTTACTAGCGTGGGAAAGGCTATGAAATTACCCAACTTTATCATTTAGAGTAGCTAGCTAGTCATTAATTTAGTAACTAAATCTTGAGAAATGAGTATTTCCGGAAACAAATATTGTACCCTTTTTTTTTAACCAAAATCATTTGACATTACTTGAGAAAAATTTCAACATTTATAAGATCCTCTTTTGAAACGGGAAATTTAAAATAAATTCACACTTAAATCTTCTTTGTAGCTCACTGGTATCTCAAGAGGACAAACAAATTTTGAAAAAATCAAAAGTCAAAACTATTTTTAAATCAAGAATAAGGTAAACCCAGCAAACGAAATGTGTTATTGAACAGCACACACACAAACCCAAAACACGTCGCGAATTCTAAACGTGTATATTTTTTTTCCCCCTGTAGAGTCGAGTAGGAAGTTTTTTCACTTCCCCTAAGTTGTCTCATCATGCTCTATCCGACGGATCTTCTCAATCACCTCATCATATTTCTTGTCTGCTTCTTCAGCGAGGAACCTTGCCTCCTTAAGCTGATTCTCCAGAGCGTCCATGCGCTCTTCATCAAGCAAGCTGCGGTTCTCAAGAATCTTGCGCTGTCTGCAGTGTGGAAACAATCACAACAAGACAAAAGTAAAAAATAATGAACATATTTTAAATATACAAAATAATAATAAACTTATCTCTTTGAGTGTACTTGGTAAGCATTCTGTGGCATTGCTTAAAATAATTTGGAAAAAAAATGTTTTTTTATAAACTTTTCATTTGTGTTGGTTATCTTAAGTCGGTTCTAGATTGTGTATTATTTAACACACTGTGTAAGAACATGTAGAGAGATGTGTTTTGCCAGTTAAACATTGTAAACAAGACCAGGAGATTGTTGTAATTGATAAGATAGTCACACTATAGCAATCACTAGGAATATTCATATGTGATTTAGCCATTTAGTAGAATATTGTTATAAATTACAAAGAGAGTAGTCATAAAAATGGTACCCAAAAGACATAACTAATCAAATCATATATTGGTTATTAATTAGAATTGGAATAGGTGACCAAAAAAAAAACAGCGTTGAATAAAAGTGTACATAACCTATAATGAAAATTAAGTTTTATTACTATGTAAACATAGATTTAAAATTGAGAAAGGAAGTTAAGAGAAGAAAGTAATGTACAGCAACTATCTAATGGTGTAGAACTGTATCAGGTATGGTGTGCAATTCGAGTGGAAAAGCCCTAACTAAATTTCCCCAGCCCACATGTCAATTTAAGATGAGTGAAACTGAAAAAAAAAAATAATGTTATCAGTAGGAAATAACTTAATGGTGTTAGTGCTGTAAATTGCAAATTTAAGATAAATATAATTTTATCAAAAAGTAAAAACCTGTATAATCATTTTAGCTTTTTTTTATTTTTGGCATCCTTTTCATGAATGTACTCGTTCTGGAATAGTAATGACATAAGGACAATGCCTACACTATTTAAGACCAGATTAATAAAACAGCAGAGCCAATGCTCCACAAGTGCGTCGGCAGAAAATGACTCGCCATCATTAAGATTCCTTGCATGCTTAACTGCCACAAAGTACACTCAATGAAACAAGTTCCAAACAAAGTCCTTTTGAAGATCTCCAACAGACGAACCCCAAGACACATCGACTCCTGTAAGAAAGTTTCATCAACACTAAATTCAAAACTTTTACCTCCCCCTAACCAAAACTGTCAATCTTACCTCTTCGTATTTCTTATCCGCCTCTTCGGCTATTAACTTAGCTTGGTTCAACTGAGCCTCTAGGATTCCTACACGGTCATCCTCCATGTTAGTTCTGTTTTCAAGCGCCTTCCGTATCCTACAAGAACACAACACAACATGCCGGAAGGTTAACTCAAAACTATTTGTTAGTATTGGACACACCAAACAGAAGACTTCAATGGCATCAAACTTCTTTAGTCGAAATAGAATTGCACACAACGTTGGTAATGATTTCATCCCATTTTTTTACTTTATATTATTTAGATCATCATTGTACAGTCAAATGTTGAAATTAAATATTTCATAAGTTTCTCTAAACTAAGATAAAGCAATTACAATCTTGATTAATCTAGATAACATTTTGACAAATGTGAATGTGATTATAAATTAATTGTCCAAGGGTTTCAAATTTAATAAAAATAAAATTCAAATCATTTTAACAGCATAAATCAATTACTGCCAAGTTAAACCTTATTTGACATTAACAAATATACTGTTTCGCAACAAAAATATCTAAGACTGAAAATAAACCTAATTGACTAAAAAATACTTTCAATCAAAAAATACAGTTTAAAAAGTACCAGTTTTTAACAATAAGAACTACTCCCAATTGTTTATAGCTATTCAATTGCCGAGTGAAGTGGAATCTGAACCAATGTCATTACATCTACACCAAAACAAGCTTAAACAATCAGCCAACTTGTAAAATAAATTTTACCCCGGGTAAGTTTTGTCACTGTATAAAAGTAAATAATATAGATCCTATGTGTATTTAACACCACCTTACTACCTACTCAGGTTATATGCTAATGTGCTATTGTGTGGCTGTAGAGTGAAAAACCATTTAGGAAAAAAAAAAACCTCACTATACCCGACCTGTATTCAAACCCCGATCTCCCTGTATTGGCAGTCTAGTCTATTGTGAGAGTGATGCCTTAGACCACGCAGCCACCGAAGGCGGTATCAGGTAGTAAATAATAGTTTCATAAATGGATAATGAGCATTTAAATCAAAACTAAAAATAGGTTTTTGGTAGAAAGTGCTTATCCAGTTTGTTATTCAACATCTTAACATGCAAACAAAAACACATAAACACCAATTACAAAATTAGAAAGGGCCAAAAATATTAGAAATAAGATTAAATTTCTGAGAAACCAAAACTAGTTCAGGAAAAAAATTAAGGTAACATAAATAATTGCTACTATTCATTCAAGAAAGCCAAGACTATAGTGTTTCAAAAGCTATTTTTGTTCTTAAATTGCTTGTGTATGCACATTTGTTAGTCTGGATAAAGTTTACTGTGTTAATAGGAGTATGTTATGGAATGTTCTGAGAGAGTGTGGTGTGGATGCATGGTTAGTAAATGTAATTATGGTGGTGTGTGATATAAGTAAAGATTGTGTTAGGGTTAATGGAGCTTTGAGCAAAGTGTCTGAGAGTTGTTGGATGTATGTGGACTATTGCAAAGAATGAAGTTGTATTGGAAGAGGCAAAGATATAAAATGTGTGTTAACGACAACATTGTTTTATGGATGTGAAGTGTGGGTTTTTCAAGATAAACACAAGATCAAAGTTAATATGGTTGGAATGAGATATCTAAGAAATGTATGTGGAGAAATTTGTATGGACAATGTCAGTAATGAATGGGTGCTGAAGGAATGTGGTTTGAAAGGGAATCCAATGGGTCAATGTGAAAGAACCATCTTATGTTGATTTGGGCATGTTTAGAGGATGAGTGTGGATCGAGTGATGAAGCAAATGAAGGTAGAATGTGTGGATCAAAGGGGGTAGGCTATGTAAGACGTTACTAAATGTTTTAGACAAATGTGTGAAAAAGAGAGACACTAAGAATTTTAAGAATAAAAGAGCACATAATATTGAGTATGGATGTTGTTGAAGCGAAGGGAGTATGCAAGAATAGGGAAGTGTGGGGAAAGATAGTGATGTTGGATGAAGTATGGAGTTGTTTTTTATCTCTAGGCAAAGTTTCTTGCTTACCCATATGGGAACGTCATGTTAATTGCTTGAAAGTAATTAATACTAAGTTTTCCAGATGTATTAGATTATTTTACTAAGGTGGTGCAGAGAAAACTTTAATTTTACAAGTAACCTACTTACTAAAAAAAACTATTTGAGAAATTCTTTTTGTTAATTAATATCCACTATTGAGGAATGTTACATCACATAGACCACAGCAAAATTAATTTTGTAAAATAGTGGAATTTATTAAAACTTTTATGTTTATTTAGTTTAAGCTATTTATAAATAAGAAAGTTACTACTCTATATACCTTTAAGTAAATTTTATGTTCAAATTCAAAAACAAAATTTGTGCATTAATAAATAAATTCAAAAAATTAATCAAACTAACAATTAAAAACTGAAAAAATTCCTTTTTTACACAAATTAGTATCAATGAAATAATGAAACACTATATAGACAAACTAAAAATATATGCAATTAAAAACCAATTAACAAGTAAACCAAAAATAACACGGTTAAAAATAAGTTCATGCTACAACCAAATATTTACTGAATAGTGACTAATTTAATTGTTTAGTAAAAGTGAGCTCAAAAATTAGTAATATTGATGTTTCCAAGCTCTTCATGGTGCAGTAATTTGCTAGGGTTTACTGATACTTTGCATTCAGGATTGCCACTATTGACTTTACACAAAATTCCTTGTATTTTTACAAAGAGAGACAGATAAAAGTAGGCCTATATAAAAATGAAATTTCATTTTCTATAAATGTGACAAGTGTGAGGTCATAAGATTGTCGTTTGGAACAGGATAATTTGGTCTTGATATAGAAATATAGAGTTGTTATGCAAACTAAACATGTGCTCAAATCAACACGATTAGTTCTCCGGTCCACTCTTTCTTCAATGCAAAGGCCTATTATTTAAAGCTTGCAGTTAAATATTCAAAAATATTTCAGTATTGTTTTAGTTATTTTTATCGAATTCCCTGTATTTTCCTGACTCTCCTGGTTTTCCAGTTGTATGGCAGCCCTGTTTGCTGTTTAGCATAATCAAGGAATGTATCCCTTAAAGGCAGAGGATCTGATGTACAATGCATTATGTTAGCTGTACTCAACGTTTAAAACATCACCCACACAAATGAAAACACAAGATTACACCACACAAGTTAAATGCAAAAAAAAAAACTTGTTGACCTGTCTCGGTACAAAAAAACATTTTAAATATGCTTGCCAATTTTTTTTTTCCGCATATCTGAAAAGGAAGCTAATCTAAAAAAAAACTTAAATGAGACCCCTCACACAAATAAGAAATAAAAATTATATTGAAAAAATCAACAGTAATTTCTTACATAAAAACACAAATATATATTGCACCAATGAATAATTCAAACGAGTGGTTAAATTTATACAATATAATTATATTACATATTCAAATATGCTTTTAAAATATGATTTTAAAAAGTAAGGTAAGGTAGCTATATGGATGTATTTAAATGAACATTCAAATAAATATTATTTAGATATGGGAGAATTGACTTAGGTAATACTTTTGTAAAATGCATGCACTTCCAGAAAATAAACTTAGCCTAAACTAAAATATTAGCTAATATGTAAAACCAAATTAATGTTCCACTATTAAAAGGAAATTTAAAGATAAGTACAACACACAAAATCTTAAGGGAATTTTAGTTTTGATATGACTTAAAGATTACAAATCTGTGCCATATAGAAAAAAATCTTAAAACAATCTGTAAAATTCAAAACTCTATAAATATTAAATAAATGGTTTGGATGGACTGCTTTAACTGTTAAAAGTTTGTGAGTTGTTTATTAATTAGCGATGTAAGCTTTGTGTCATGTCTAATTAAAACTAGCTCTCTTACAGTAGTGTAAAAATAAGCATATATGGTATGTTGAAGAATTCTGTTAAATTCCTATTAGATCATGTTGTACAGCTATGTTGACACAAGTACTGCAAGAGCAGAGGATTTTTCAATTACCCTAATGCTTTTTTTTAATATTGCACATATAGTCCTAACCATCCCATTAGAAAGATTCCCATGAAATAAATAACCCTATGGTGATCTGCATTTATGTTGTATGCCTGAATTGTTATCACTTGTAGGTGCAAGTGAGCATTAATGTTGTATGCCTGAGTTGTTATTACTAGAAGGTGCAAGTGAGCATTCATGGTGTATGCCTGAGTTGTTCTCACTAGTAGGTGCAAGTGAACATTAATGTTGTATGCCTGAATTGTTACCACTTGTAGGTACAAGTAAGCATTAATGTTGTATGCCTGAATTGTTATCACTTGTAGGTGCAAGTGAGCATTAATGTTGTATGCCTGAATTGTTATCACTTGTAGGTGCAAGTGAGCATTAATGTTGTATGCCTGAATTGTTATCACTTGTAGGTGCAAGTGAGCATTAATGGTGTATGCCTGAATTGTTATCACTTGTAGGTGCAAGTGAGCATTAATGTTGTATGCCTGAATTGGTATCACTAGTAGGTGCAAGTAAGCATTAATGTTGTATGCCTGAATTGTTATCACTTGTAGGTGCAAGTGAGCATTAATGTTGTATGCCTGAATTGTTATCATTATCACTTGTAGGTGCAAGTGAGCATTAATGTTGTATGCCTGAGTTGTTATCACTTGTAGGTGCAAGTGAGCATTAATGTTGTATGTCTGAGTTGTTCTCACTAGTAGGTACAAGTGACCATTAAAATTTACCCAAAAACATTATTTTAACTTTTCCAGGATATGGTTAAAGCAATTTTATGTTACACAATTATTGGTTGTATCTGGATATTTTATAGATCATGTGTGGGTGAATTATTTATGAGATATTTCTTATTCCCAATTCAATCAATGAAATGAGACTGCTAGTTTTAGTATAAAATAAACATGCTATTTCCAATAAAAGATTGTTTCACTCTTTTCAAATAAACAGTTATGAAGATTCTGTAATCCATACTTATTAAATTAAAAAATGACTGTGCCCAATGAAAGGAGCCCTTACAAAAATTTGAGTTGAGCATGTTTTATGTTTTAAAAGGGAACATTGAATGGTTAAAAATAATTAATTAATATAATAGAGTATGTATACCCTTATTTTCTTAAGAATGGACATAGCTGACAGTAAGAAAAGTTTCTAGATCTACTTTCACATAATTCATATGTTTAAGTCATGTGATCTGCGGATATCACTTTTGATATATAATAGCAATAAATTTGAAATAACACTAGCAATATAATAAATGTTAACTGTTTTGACCACATAAAAACAGGTTTGTAATTTCTAAAAGGTGCGTCAAGTGTCCATAAGTAATAAAATCAAGGTATATTTGAATTGGCTTGGTTAAATGAAGTATGAAAAACAAACGTATTTGAACTTACCGTTCAGATTCATCAGCAGCTTGGGAGGCCTCTGCTAGCTTAGATGTGGCGGTAGCAAGACGCTCTTCAGAGCGCTCCAAGTCTTCCTCCAAAAGTTGGATGCGACGGTTCAGGGCGGCCACCTCACTCTCAGCCTGGAAACATAACAAACAAACATTTTTACAACCAGAAGTAGTTGGAGGGGGTATTTAAATGTTGAGCAAGTATTTGTTATTGGGTTGATTCTGAAAACGAATCTACAAATATAAAATCAGATATAATTGTTTTTTAGCATTGCATCTTACTTACATTAATGTGTAGATTATTTGTGGTACCTAAATAAAATGTTTAAATGTTGCTAAGTTAAAAGTTGCAGGGCTATTGAAAGTTAGTAAATAAAATACCTATTTTGGTTAAAATTGTTTAAAAATAGACTCAAATTTAATTAGTATAGTGTTTTTGATAGACAAATTATGGCTAAATTTATCATTCTTAAATTTAAAATATTTGCCCTTGGTCACAATTTAATGTCATAAAATCCATTTCAAACAAAGGCTAATTTAATTCTTTACCAATAAGTATTGGGTTAGGGAAATAAATTTTCTAATATGAGAACTTTAATTGGTTACAGGAATATAATGAAAGAATATAAAAAAAATTATATAAAAACTAAAAAGAAGTAACGGCAGAAAACCCTGTTTCAGTGGAAGCATGGTTTGAGGCGTCACTCATGTTAGACTAAACTGCCAATGACAAGGAGCTCGAGGTTCGAATCCAGGGACCAGGGTCGAGTGTCATGAGGGGGTGGCGGGTCCCTCAGTTTTCCTATCTCTCTTCAAGCAAATGCTGATAAACTTTATCTAAATTCAACCTTCCTCATCCTTAACTCATTAGCGTAATTAGTTCATGCACATATAACCATAAAAAATTGTATAAAATGAACTAAATAAATGTATGTGAAGCCCATTTAGCCAATTGTAGAAATATGTCCGAATGAAATTTAGACACTAATGTGAATAAAGAAAACTAGGTCAGCTTATATAGAGATAGATTGGGCATACTTAAAGAATCCCATCCTTTCACTATCCAAGAGGTATTGTTATTTAATGGAGGTCCACTAAAGGAAGCTAAGATTGTCCAAGCCATCAATCATCCTGTATCGAGAGCATCCCAGGGACATCTGCGTCACGGCACGCACGCACGTCAAGGATGACAACAGCTGACACGTCAACGCATTTATATCTACAAGACGGTGTCAACGTCTTCACAAACATTTTGATCATGCTCCAAGCATTCTCGCATTGCCACACCCCACACGGACATTTTATAAGATGGTGTAGAGCAGTGTTTCCCAAAATGTGGTACGCCGGTCCCTCTAAGGTGGGCGAAGGATTTAAGGGGGCCTCCACGGCAAGTGAGAAATTGCTGCGCCGAGACGTTCGGCTCTTAACGCAATAGCCTATTTAATTATACGACGCGTTATTTCAAAATATGGTCCACGCCAAAATGAAGTTGAAAGATTCCAAAAGAGCTCTTTTTCCTTAACAACCCTAAATTTAAAGTTTTATTAATAGAAACAAATGTATAAAAATTTAAAATTTAGCTCATTTTCAACGAGATTTTAATCAAAAATCATATTTGCGGAGCTATGATACTAGGCTTGATTAAAAAGAGCTCAATACTTCTCTTTCCTCTAACAAATATGTACAGTAAATTTTTCATAGGCCCGCAAGAGAAAATTTTAAGATAAGTTTGAGAACTAGAAGAGAGCTTTTCTCTTTACCTTGAGATAAGAAGTCTCATTGTTTTCTTTACCCTCTTTCTTATCAACATAACAGATGATTGTGTGTGAAGAGCGAAAGGGAGTATAAGCTTCGACAAAATAGAGTAGCAGTTCCAAAAAACGACAACAGTCCAATGTCCGCGATTGATACTTTCTCGCTGACCGGGGTGGCCGCCCTGGCGCTAGAAGTCTAGCAGAAATTCATAAACGCAAGAAATAAAATGAGTTTATAACGTTACTGGCTGGGGTTGTCGGGCAGAACAGGCGAGGATGAAAAAACAAATGTCAATACAATGAATGTCGTGGCCCCGCCCCGTATTGAATTACATCATTTGATTCACAAAGAACCAGTTTAACTACCATACCAGTTACCTTTAGTTTCCCAGGCATTAAGGCTTTAATGATCAACTAATATGTAAATTTTAGGAATTTTCAGAGTAGAAAAATGCAACTTTTAAACTATGTTTACAAGGCTATTATAGGTATAGGTTCATAGAAAATTGTTTTGTGTTCATGCCAGTAAACAACAAACTCGAAGTATTTTAAGGTTTTGTCAATACCTAAGCGCGACATCTGATGGCTAATATTCCAAATACCAAGGCAGCCCTTACAGGAGGGGAGGGAGGGGGGGGTCTAAAGAAAAGTATAGTTAGTTTGCTAATTTAAAGTATCTTGGAATTTTTTTTAAAAAATCCTTTGTTCTGTTTACATGAATAAAATAATAGTTTTGTAGTTTATTGCATAATTTATTTATACTATCGAGTAATTTCCAATCCTAATTTTATATATTATGTTCTGCACTTCCATTTAATTTTAATTTGTTTCGTTCCAGAGTTCCCATACTATCCGATTCCCTATAGGTCCCGTTTAGGTTGGATAGTCGGACGATACTGTGTCAGTGTTGTTTTGTAAGTATTGATATAATCTATCAAAAGTGACAGCTGCATGTAACATGAAATTAATAAATGAATATATTAGAATTGTTTTATTAACTTTAGTAGCCTGGCCTGTGGAGTCGGTACGCCAAGCCTTCGACTCAGATTCCGACGCCTTCATAAATGGCTAAAGTATATTAATTAGCAATAACAAATTTACTGCAATAAAATGCTCCAATAGAAATTACTTCAGGGGAAGCTTCTGCGATATTGTGAGTTTATATTTAAATACATTTGTCAATCCAAATTACAAATTTCGGTCTTAAATAATATAGAAAGTATAAAATAATGTGTTTTTTTTAAGCCGAACGAACTCCATCCAAAATAATTACTTTTGACTCAGACTTCACGACATGGACTCTACAGCCCAGATACCGAAATCAGGGTATACGTTGGTCAAGACATGGCCCCGAAAGATTGGGAAACACTTGTGTAGTGAATACACTAACAAGAAACATGCTGGTGTCAACATGCTCCTAGAAAAGCTTGATCAACAAAATAGTTTAAAGTGTGCCGAACCAAGAAGTTCTTATTTTATCCCAAGTGCAATTATGTAAAACTAATGTACTGCTTGCAGTTTAAACATCTTGTTTTCAATTTCGGTCAAATGTCCAACTTGAAATGTAAGCAAATGTTTAAATGAGCTTTTGAATTTATATTCAATTTTCATAGGAAGAACCTTTTCTAACGGCTAGATTTTTTTTACATCGCGTATTCTCCAACCTTTTCAAGTTATACGCATATTTGATAAGATAGATACGATTGGACCTCCGAGAAGGGTACGCGCTAGATACAATTGGACCACCGAGAAGGGTACGCGCTAGATACAATTGGAGGGTACGCGCTAGATACAATTGGACCACCGAGAAGGGTACGCGCTAGATACAATTGGACCATCGAGAAGGGTACACGCTAGATACGATTGGACCATCGATAAGGGTACGCGCATTGTTCGAGGCAGTAGCACACCAGAGAAGTGGGGAATGTGTCCCCCCCCCTACCCTCCTTAACACGCCGGTGATTTTAGGCTATAATTGCTGGCACTCCGCATGATGGAAGCGGCCGCTAGTATAAAGATGATGCGGAAGTCTTTTCCAGGCGACACTCAATTAGACGGGTGGAGAGAAGAGTCGAGCTTTCAACGAAGGGGAAGGGGGGATAGAGACAAACATAACCGGATATGCACCGAACGCGGTATTAACTTCCTGTCAAAAAATGCGCGCGCACGTCTTTGGACTGTCGAGAAAACCAATGAGCATCACTTACTCTGCAACTGTTGAGTGTTTTAAGTTGAAAGTATCAAAAAATGAACTTTCAAAACACAGTATTGTATAAGCACAAGAATAATAAACTTAATTATACTGACTAAAATAATAATTAGAATTGCCAATGAGAAGGATATCGGGTTTTGAATCCCTGTCGGGCGCAGTGAAGAGGTTTTCACAAATGGTTTTCCTCTCTCCTTCCACGCAAATGCGGGTATACCGCCTCTAAATTTCAACCTTCCACATCCCTAACTAGTTAAGGTAGGCTAATTAGTACACATGTGTGTACTTGAACAGGTAGTAAGACGCGGTGCTAAACAAATTAGAAACGTCAACCCATGGATAGTAGGTAAAACCATTTAGGGAAAAAAAGAACCTTGATACAACCAGCCGTGATTCGGGCTCCGACCTCACGACAGTGGGTGAATTACAAACTATATACGAGCTTGAAGTTTAGTCCACGTGTCTCCCTGGTAATGAATGATAATGTAAACAAACATTGTTGCTGATGCCGAGTGCATATTCTGATGCTCCCAAGCACGGGAGCAAAATTTAACCATGTAGCGACACTATGGGTCAAATCGTGGTTAAATAGTATGATTTTGGTAGGAATAACAGTAAAAGTTAGTTACTAAAACAATTTTAATATATTCATGCATCAAGTCATGTTATCTGAAGCTGTCACTTTTGATTGATATTATCAATACCTATAAAATAACACAAATAATAAGGTGAAATGTTATCAATGTTGGCCGCAAATAAATATGTTTGAATTTTCTCTAGTGTTCTTCCAAACAAAATCAGGCTATAGCTACCCTCTTGGTTTTGACCATCCTTTAAGATGACGGTTTGTCGCCTTTCGCTAATTAACTTATAGCTGAAAGAAATGGATTAGTAAAAAAAATTAAATAAAACTATTTCGAAGCTAGGAGAGTTTCTAGTCTGATTTTAATAGGAAGCCTGTTATTTTAAAACTGGAAACTCGTGTTGTCACAATGGCGTAAGTAAAAATATTAAAATGTTTATGTATCTACATTCTTAGTTCGTTTAGTTAATAATATAAAGAGAAACAATATAGTAATTCATAAGGAAGGATTATTGGAAGATTTTGATGAATTTCTAGATGAACTTTTTAATTTATAAATAAAATAAGACTTTTTTTTTATGGCTTTCAAAGTTCTAAGATTTTGAGCTTCGTGCCGAGCTTGTCATTAAAGCTCGTTATCGATATAAAAAGTTTCAAAAGATCGTCATTTTCAAGCTTCCTCTTTATGTATGTACAAATTCATTTTTTAAACACATTAAGTACTGTATACGCTATTCAGGGTAGATATCGGCAGTTTCACTTATAAATCATTCGGTAACTTGAATTGTTAAAATTAATATCAAAGTTCATATTAATAACGTAATAGAGCTCTAAAACTACTTTAGGCCGGTAAACTTATTAAATATTTTCATCTCTTTTTAATTATTATCGATTTAAGTTAGATTGCCATGAGAAAGCAATGAAAATAAAAATAAAATAAAAATAGCTAAACAGATCACTAAATACTTTAATAATCATTATTTTCACTATGTTTAAATGGTACCTTTCTAAATTTATAATTTTAGTTAAAATAAATTTAATTTTAACGAGTGAGAGCCCATATAAGACGTATGCGCTACTGCGCAGAGGAACGGAATTGCGCGCGATTATTACATCAAGGACTAATAAACGAAATATGAAACAATTCAAACTTATGTTTGTGATTCTTACGTTTATAGGGTAAATAAAGTTAGGGAGGCTTATTTTGGAGAAATATTAGCTCAATAACACGTAATTTTTTTTAAATTTGTAATTTCTAGTGTGATTTTAATGTCTTAAAGACATGAACAATGAAACCATTTTAATTATGTTTATATTAGTTTTGTATTTGAGTTTTTAATCATCTTTGGATTTCTAATTTAAAAACCAATATTTCAATTTTTTAAACTTTATTTTCATATATTTTTAAAATCTTACATTTTAAAGATGTGGTATTTACATGTTGCGTTTCTTTTGACTGCTGTGCCATTTTAAATATACTATTATTTTTAATAAACAAATATAATAGGAATACTCTTTTTAACATTTTAAAATTATGAATAGCCTATACTCGAACTCTGGGAGTTTTTTTTTAAATACTCGACTAAAAAACCAAGCCTGCAGATCCCTAATATTTTTAGGATGCCAAATTTTAGCTTCAATCAATGTTTGAGGTCTAAAGTGAGCGTCCTATAAAAAAATCAGTTTAGATATATGTACTTCCATCAAGTTACTCTACAGGGGACTGGATGAGAACCTCCCGCCGACCTTGGACGATCAAGGTTTCGTTTATACGAGCAGGGCTTTGAGACGTCTACCATATAGTTCTCAAAACCCTGGACAAGGGGATTAGTTGAACCCGATATCTAGTCGGACTGCGCAATCTTTCGGATATGATCCTTGATACACGACAGATATTTGTTAGTTATCAGAGAAAATTTCAATGGGTGTATCTAATCATCTACGGTAGAAGAGGTAATAAGTGACAGACAGCTACCATAAGGTTTTTTGTAAACTATTTACTGATAGGTTGACATTAGTTATTTTCAAGCCAAGTTTGCAATAAAGCACCTACTAGCTGTCACCACACCACCTCTCCTACCGTAGATGGAATATAGATTGTTCTGATGAGAAGATTGGGTGTGTATCGTTTCTCACCTTAACGAGACGCGTTTTTTTTCCTACTCTGTTGCTGTGACGACGGCTAAAAACAAAAATTGCCCCTGTACAAAGAGTTCTCGAAGGGCGAAATGGATCGTGACCACACAACTGTAACAACGACCACGGCTTTGTGTGACCCTCAAGCCCCGACAATGAGATCACGTCACGGACAATACCCCTCAGCCCCCTCCCTCCCTTTTCAACAACCTTAACGCACGAGCACACACCCAAATACTCGCACGGCGAACGGATATGTAGGCAAACAAAATCAAATTCATAATGTCCACCTCCCTCTCCTAATGGACGGTCGCCAAAGGTAGCTAACTAACGACCGGTTTTGTTGGGTAACACTTTACCGACCCGCCACAGAGTGCTGACTTACCACCCATTCATCAGCATAGTGGGAAGGTGAAATTAAGATAAGTGTATCCCCATTTGCGTGGAGGGAGCGTGGTAAATAGTGTATAAGCCCCCATAGATCACCCAACCAGGATTCGAGCACAGGACTTCTCCGTAACCATGCGACTGGACTAGACTGACGCTTTTATCTGAGTGTACGCAAGTGCATGTGGGGAACATATTTCATCCTAAAAGAGCCATAAGTTAAGACCGAAATGTTCTTTCTTCCCTTTATTTGGCGCATTCGATCTATTCTTTTATAAGGCGACAAGACTGGATTCAAAAGTTTGTTATGTGGTCAGTTCCTTCGAGCCGACCGCGACTGACTACCTTTACATCGCGACCGCGACTACAACCGCTTCGGGAGCAGTCTTGCCGTGGTCGCACCAAGAAGACGTTTTGCCATAGTACTAATTTTGTTTCGTGATTGAATGTGTCCCGGTTAGAAAGTAGTAAAAAGAAATTCCCAAGGAGGAGTTTGATTTGAATAAAACACAACGGGAAAATTCTGAAAAGCGGAACGATCTGTAGTCCAAAGAAAATGACACACGATTGGCAATATATCGTCGGTCACTTCTAGGGAGACACTATCCCACTAAAGCGATTCACCATCTAAATGACGTCTGTCGCGGTCGTGTCGAGCGAGGGAACCCTATAATCCATTCGCGGTAAGAATTACTCTCTGAAAGGTCTTTTTTCCTACCAAAATCCTACTATATAGTAGATTTCTGGTAGGGAAAAAGACCTTTCAGAAAACAATTCCTACGCTGAACAGACTTTACCTCTACTCGGCATTGTAGCATAAGATAAAGAGTGAAGTTAACAGTCTTAAAAGATGTGAAATAGTAGTTCATGAAGATACCGGTCGTATTTTAAAAATAATGTTCTTGGATGAATTATTAAGTCTTGATACACGTCATTACTAGTGAGGTATAAAGAATTATTATTACTCTGCAACTAAGTTAGTTGAAATCCTCAGTTGAGAATCAAACCTAGGCCCTAGGTAGTGACGGTAGGGAATGTATTTGGAGAGAAAATTGAGGCTGAGGGTTTGAGAGGGGGGCGGGGGGAGTGCACTGTCTTCCAAAACCCTCCGGTAGCTAAAAAGAATGCCTCTAAAATCTATTTGGAGATTATTTTAGGATAGCTAAGGGCAGTTATTTAAATAATGAAATTGGTCTCGCATACAATGTAAAAGATATTGTAGAAAGTAAATTTAAAAAATCTTTTATGTATTCATATTTAAGGGAATTAGGGAACTTTTAATGTGTTACGATGAACGTGGGTTTAAGATCTGGCCTGAACATTAAACACATTTTCTGTAATCATTTTAACTCTTCGTATGTTTTAAATTTGTATTTAAAATTATCTGCATTATTAGGGGGAAGATTGAAGAAACGCACTGGGTGCACCCCCATTTCCTATAAAGAGCTCTTATCCATTACCGGGTCTTCAACGTCGTTCCATTTCGCAAGATAAATCTTGGAGAGCCACGTACCGGTGTGTAATATTTATTAAATAAAATGTAAAATATCATCATCACATCAACAAAATGTATCCGCTGACTGTAATTTTTCCTTCCCCGTCCAAGGCCAGAGGGCGACGAGTTGAAAGAGTTGTCGAGAGAGGAGAGGCAAACTTGGGTGTGTTGTGGCGGCAAAACCCAGGGTCGCAGATGACGCTTGGCGCGAAACATACCTATGGACACGACGTGCGTGGCCCGCCCCAGCAAGCAACACAACCAACAGAATTCCAGGTGAAAGATTCGTGACCCCATTCGGATGGTTCCAAGTGAAGTCTTCATCAACTCATTGTTTTGAGATTTCTACAGCCCGATTCCGATAGGAAGGAACTTTTTGGACAGTGTGAAAAAAATTGTCATATGTCTAACGGGATCTAAAGCTGTCACTTTTGAGAGATAGTACCAGTACTTGTAATATTAATAATAAAGGAAATTTTTCAATTTTAGACCGCAAAAAATAAAAGTTGGATCCTACCAAAATCGTATTTAGTCTCCAGACCACTTCGGTGGTTACATAGTGTGTCTCGCAATAGACGATGACGTCTGGGGTGAACTAAGGGTGGTTTTATATCAAGTGATTTATACACATCGTGGTTTCCCTATCTCCTCTCTCCCCTAATGTTGAGTAAATTTTCTTAAGTTATTTTTCACGTCCTTACCTTAGAGAATGATTAGTAAATAACACCCATGTTTCAGTCACTAAACAAAAATTACACTCTGCATAAAATCACAAAACGCCGGTTTTTCGAGATCCTGCACCTTCTCCTATCATTCCAGAAGCGGTTATCCGCGACTACTACGAATTTCAAACAGAAAAGTATCGCTCATACGTATCTGACGATTTCCACACGTCCATCACAGACTCTGCCTTAAAATATGAGTGAAAAACAACCCTGAGCACGGGACGACTCATGGATAGCTCAGTGGTAAGAGCATTGGCGTACTAAGCCAAAGGTCCTGGGTTCGATTCCCACGTT
The DNA here is from genome assembly GCA_902155825.1 of Timema genevievae. Lineage (NCBI taxonomy): Eukaryota > Metazoa > Arthropoda > Insecta > Phasmatodea > Timematidae > Timema > Timema genevievae. The sequence goes on along the minus strand of CABFWO010000583.1, from coordinate 20,054 downwards.
CAGTTGTAATTTCTCAACTTAAAGAACCTAAAAGGATCGTTTACTAATTAATTGTGGATGGAAATCAAACAAAGCAGGTCAGTCACGTTTCTTCAGCCCGCCTAGCAGCCGGCATTCAATAAAGGTGGTCAAGTCATATAATGTTACACACCGGTAGAATTTCCTTTTAACGCCATGCAATCGATATGACGGCCAAGCGCCAACAAACAGGCGTAAATAGAGTTTCCTGCGTGCTGTGCAATGGATTGCAGGGCTAGAGGAGCGTTTTGTAGCCCCCCCAGGAGGCCGGTGTTTGTTCATAAGGGTTCGGCCAGACTGACAAGCGTGCGAGCGAGCGCGTGATTATCAGATAGCTCTCGATAGTTGTTGACAAAGAGGCAAAGGTTCGAATCTTGGATCAGTGAATTGAGGGTGGTTTTTGATATGTGATTTATTGTTGTGGTTTTCCCATCCTCTCTCCGCGCTATTGGTGATTCTTATTTGTAAAGGCCTACTTTGATTATAATATTGAAGTATTTTAACATATCAGTTTTTTATTTTTATATATATATATATATAGGTATGGTTTATGATCTTACCAATTAAATTAGGCCGTTAGTAGCAAATGTGCTATACCTATCAATAATTATAAAAAGTCAAAAATCACGTCAAATTGAGAAGTTTTCCTAGCACGCAATGGACCAACATACAATAATATTGCCTAGCGCCTGTAAACTAGACTGTTCCGGCTCGAGCGCGCGCGCGTTTGAAAAATAGAATCAGTTTTATCTTTCAAACGCGCTCGCTCCAGTCTGGCCACCTCTCATTAAAACCAATGTGTTTTATTTTAATTTTTAGTCACTCGAGCGCTCGCTCACCCAGTCTGGCCTGACGATTTTTTAAATAAATGGTTTCTTATCAACTCTATTCGGTCATCGCATGGTCTAAGCCAAAGGTCGTCATGAACCAAGGACCCCTTGGCAGGATCCGGCCCACCGACTGATTTTATCTGGCCCGCAAAAGAATTAGCAAACAAATAATTGCCTTCATTAAAATATACTAATTACAAATTACTACCTTCTTCGGTGGTCGCATGTTCTCAGCAGTCACTCTCACAATAGACAAATAGGCGAGGAGTTCGTTGTTTTAATCCCGGTCGGGTATATTTAGGATGGTTTTCCTAAATAATTTCGTACTCCCTAAGGGATATTCGAGTAAATTTCATCTAAAATCTAAATTATCTAAGATCAACGTTGTAAAAAGAAAAGGAGGGGAGTGTCATCGCCCTCTCGTTTTGTCATAAAGTATGAGTGTACGCCCGTTTCCGTTCTAGAACACGTGTGCAGGTGGAGTGACTGCGTTTAATTATTCCGGTAGTAACCTATAGTGGTGACGTTCGCCTATTAGTAACTGTACATCGGTGGGCGTGAGTCATACTGACCGGCTCAGACACGGGAAACTAAACTCGACCATCACTTCCTAAAACCTTCATGCTCAATGTTCTGGGCCCCGCGTCTCAATCGGACGGCATCACGACCTTCCAGCCAGGCCTAGTGACCTGCTTTGATGTTTTATTTGGGAAACACGGGCGAGTGCTGTCGAGTGTCGCCAGGTTAAGCAGAGTCAGTCCAAACTAGTATACCTATGAGATGTTCTCGTCCCTCAGTAGAAAACTCATGTTCGGGTATCGACGAAAATACGATCCTAAAGTCTGTTCAGCGTAGGAATTGTTTTCTGAAAGGCCTTTTTCCCTACCAGAAATCTATTAACAGATTACTCACGCGTCATAGTTTACGAATGATTCGTTCCCTTTGATCAATACTTTTAAAAGAACGCTTCCTATTTGAATCGCCACGGACAAGAATAACGAATCATGTATCACGAAAATAAAAAAAAACACTAATCTATGCATTCACACTATTCGCGAATTGAACGCGAACTACGAATCAAGAATTCACGCATATAGTAGATCTAGCTTTAGCCAAAACTTTCGCCACAAGCAATTTGTTTTAGTTGTGTTTTTCCTTTGACAGTTTTTTTTTACATCTTCTGATCGATGTCAGTTACTATCACTAATCCTAAGGCGAATGGACTATGATTTGTCAGCGTGAGGGAGAACATATCACATGCTATCTATACAGTTGTAACACGTTCTGCTTTACCTAGCAACATTCCACGCCAGTGACGGACAATATTATCTACAGAGTAATCAAAAAGATTTTCACAAGTTTTATTTTGATTTGACCTCATTTTTTTTTTCAATCCAGCTTTATAATAGAAAAACGCGGTCCCAACAACTATAAAAGTACAAGTTGGATTGTCACAATAAATAGAACAAAATAGAACTATTTCAACTTTATGTAATCGGCTGACAATACTGGAGTCTAGTGAAAATTGCTACGAAGTTCAAAAATTACCAGGGTATAAAGTTCATTGGTATGTCATGTTCTAGATTACCCGGCTAATAAGTTAATTACTGTATTCGAGTGAAAAATGATAGATGGTTCAAAAAGATTACCCAGGTGTTAAGATAATTACAATATCCAAGTATCAGTTATGTCCGATGTAAACTCCAAAACAGACTGAGGTTACGTTCAGTTACCACCCGCAGACCACCAAATTGCAATATTTAGGCCACTTGAGAGCACACGTTTTAGCTTTCACTTATCGATGTTTCGCTAATATCGCAAATGTCTGTCCTCAACAGCGGCATAATCACAAGTCGCAGTAATTAGAGCCTCAAACACTTGGTGATCTGAACAAAACATCTGTGCACCGAATCTTATTACCCGTCCAGTGTATCAGTATACTTACACTAGTATGGTAAGTGGGATGAGGAGGTATAATCTAAAAAAATATGCACTCGAATTTGCGTGTGTGTGGTGTGAAACCCCCCCCCGTAAAACAGGCCTGAACTCCTCGTTACCGACAGACCAGGCGAGGTTGACGGATTAGACCACGTGCTCACCCATACGAGTCATAGACAAGAAACTTGTCCAAGTAAATTATATAATATAAGGTATATATATGTATATGTATATGTATGTATATATATATATATAAAGTTTGTTCAGCGTAGGAATTTTTTTCTGAAAAGCCTTTTTCCCTACTAGAAATCTATTATATAGTAGGATATTGGTAGGAAAAAAGACCTTTCAGAGAGTAACTCCTACAGTGAATGGAATATATATAAGCACCACGTCTTACACAGTCTTCAGGCTATATGCATATCGTATGTACTAATTACGCTGAGCTAGGGATGAGGAAGGTTGGGTTTAAAGGAAGTGTAACCGTATTTGCGTGGAGGAAGGGTGAAACCTCATTTATGAAAAACCACTAATACAGTCAACCGGGAATTGAACCTCGATCTCTCTGTCATCAATAGTCTAGTTTATTGCAAGCGTGACGCCTTTTAGACCAAGCGGCTAACGAAGCAGGACTTATTATTCAAGTAATAAAACCATGCCTGACGGCAGTTCAGAAAGCATGCTCCAATTTCTAGTAGAATCTAATTATTAATAAATAGGTTATTTAGACCTAGTAGCTAAAGATCCTCCCTTTGTATTTAAAATGTTAATAGCGTTTATTTTTAAACATTAACAGCATAACGTGAATAAGACAAAGAAAATAGTTAAATATGAAGAAGAATAAGATATTTGATACCGTATTGCTATAAATTCCATTCAAATAATGGCGGAAAATGTATTTTTTTTAAATTGTAGTGTCATGCACCTAATGAAAGCACATAATAGAGGTATTCGTTGCAACTTATTAACTCGCAATATCACCGATACAATGTCCTCCAGCAGTGAGTAAGGTTATTGTTTGAGTTAAACATAGTGTCGAACAAAGTGCAAAAGAAGACAAAAAACAATGTAGCTAGCTCTCTTATGAATAGTCACGTCTCGCATGTTGTGAATTATTCCTCAAACATTTTTACGTGCTACGTACTTTTATAACTGTTCGGAGTGTTCGCATATTTATAATGATCAATGAGGTAAGGGTGTAGGAGGTAGAATTTAGAGTAAGTGTACCAGCATGTGTGTCTTCCATTTCTTTCTTTTTCGATTGCAAACACACATCAAATCCCCCGACTTCTCCTAGTTTCCCAGGTGTGTACCAACCTTGTACATACAAGTATTTATAATATCCACATAAATTGACAACTCCACATCGCATGACTTGACGTAAGAATTATATACTAAATAAGTTTTATTAGCGCGTGTTACTGTCAGATACAGTTTTACCTACCAGAACCCTACTAATATAGCTTAATTTTCATATCTCACAGATAGTAAAGTTAATAGATCTACTTTCACATGATCATATGTCAGGTCATGTTATCTGCAACTACCACTTTTGATGGATATAATAAGTTCCTATAAAACAACATCACCATATCAGGATCAGAAGAGAAAAGAAAAACTATCAATCTAAAAGTATGTGTTTTCTAAAAGGCAATAATGGACCGTGCCATTGGCTGGGACTGAGTTTTATTAAGAAAAAAACACTTAATATATTTTGCATTCAAAGCAATAATTGTCTGATTTTTAAAAATGGTTAGTCTGTTTTCCTTTTAATAATTATAATATTATTAATTAGGTATCTTAAATAAATATGTTAACAGGTGGATTAGAAATGGAACTAAACAAACTAAACATAGGCCTAGATTGAACAAATTTTATTGAATGCTTTAAATAAAATGCATATAAAATTTAAACTCAAACATCCTCTTAACTAAGAACCAGAGCTTTTACTTACTATAGCTACGACATTACAAACTCGAAAGTTCACTGCACTTACAAATGTACACTATATATCCCTATCTTGAGCCAGCTCTATCCAGTCCACCTCATTACACTCTTTCT
>CABFWO010000583.1:0-13158 GCA_902155825.1 Timema genevievae | reverse complement strand
GCTCCAATAAAGCGCTAGCCAGATACATTCTGACACTTGAACCAAATTAAGCCAGAGCTTACAAATGAGTTTTTCCTCGCGAGAAAATGCTGACATGCTCCCTCAAGCTCAATTGATCCATTTTAGTTGGTCTTTTCGGGGACCACCATTCTAAAAATCACTGGTTGGAACTGGGGACGGTACAATCCAATTGTCATAGGAAAGGTCTTTACCTGATACCTAAAAAATGTACTAGATCTACTTTCACATGTTCATCATACATCCAGTCATATGCTCTTGCTGATGTCACTTTTTATAGGATATTTTTTATCACTACAAAATAATACTACGTAATAATATAGTAGAATGGTAGCATTTGTTGACCGAAAAAAAAATGGTATTTTTCAAAAGACTTGCCTGATGAAATATGGCCTGGCTTCCATGTAAATGGTACCGAATAAATCTTATAAGTAATGTTTTTATATATGGATTTTCTTGAACAGGGTTAATAAATGAAGTCTATGTAATGTAGCTCTATTTATGGAATATTATTTTTCTTAAGAATGTATCTTATTTCCCGAATTATTTTAACAATTCGGGGACTAACTCAGTCGGGCATACGAATCCTATTACGGCTACGAAGGGTCACCTTATTTCAATCACGGCCAGTCCCACTCTTCGCAGTAGAGTCAGTCGAACAAGAAAACTATAGCTCCTTTCAATATAGTTTTCAATAAAGCAAGATGGATAAAATGTTATGAAATCAAGCTACCGGTAAGCTAAATATAATCAGTCTTTACGAAAACACAAACTTAAATAACGACCAATCCAAAAATTCAATATCCTTCAAGTTTCTGATCCCTCAAGTGGACTAAAAGTCCCCGAAAAGCAGCCATCTGTGCCGTCGGACGCTCTGGAGCAACAGCCGCGATAGTGGCATAGGAGCAGACGCGAACTCCGACGACCTTGCCAAACAGGTTTTCTCGAGTGAAACCAGGAAAGAACGCGAGGACCGTCTGTGGAATTAAGAGACAGCTTTTTTGTTTCGACGTCAAGTAGTGGTATCTCTGCAGTTTCATCTTCATTGACGATAATTTCTCTTTCAGTAGACTAGCCTCGTCACAAAATAAATTTACCTGCAAAAAAAGTTTTAAAGCGAATGTGTTTTTGGATGATACATGACATGTGGGTATTTTGTTTTACCACCAAATCTTACGTTTGCTACAATTTCGGGTTACACGCATATATGTACTAATTACTCTAATGTATTAGGGTTGAGGATAGAGATGAAAATTTTCTGCAGTGTCTGCTTGCGGTAGAGGGGTTAAATTGTAGAGGTGGAACCTAAAGCCTATTATACTTCAAAATATAATTTGTTAAGAGCCGAGAGGGTTATAAGAAGGGGTAGGGGCGGGGGGAGGGGGTAGATAGATAGCAGAGGATGGAGGTGGAGGGGGAATACAAATTTCAGATCAATATTAAAATTATTTTAACTAGGCCTAACTTATTTATGATAAAAAAAATTGATGTATGATTTATGAACATAACTTGACTGCAGAGACTCGCATTCATTTGTTTCTTTACCACTATTTTTTAGCACCGCGTCTTACTACCTGTTAGGGTTATACGATTATGTACTAATTACGCTAATGTGTTACATGTGTCTAATAACTAATAGCTGTTATTGGAACTCGTTTTATGCCGTTTCTGGTGTTAACGCCCTTAAGAGAAATTAATATTAAGTACAAACGTTGACATTTGGGAAATCTATATCTCAATTACATTAGTTCCATTAAATCAGTTGGAATTATTTTACAGAAATGATTGAAAATATTCTGTTTTGGAAAATTTTCCGGAAAAAGTATAGGAAAAACTTTCCAAAACGGAAAATTCTCCATCTCACATCTCTCTCTAGATGAGGATGGTTGAATTAGAAGCACAGAGATCGGCAAATGGTCGATTTCGCGTCAATTTTCAGTCGATAGTAAGAACTGTAGTGTTCTTACTATCGACTGAAAATTGACGCGAAATCGACCATTCATGTGTTTTCCACTCACGCAAATGCGGGTACACTTTTAAATTTAACCTTCCTAATCCTTGCATTATTACATTACATATGCGTATAACCAAAAGAGATTGTAAGACACTGTGTTTAAAAAATGTTTTAAGGCTAGATACTGTTTATTTTGATTGAATATATTGCTCTGTCAATTCTAACGCTGCGAAGACATCCAGATTTCCGATTTCCAATGCAGACACGAGTTCTCGTCAAACTGTTTTCGAAACATTGTAGCGGAGTATGTCTGGCGTCAAGACGTCTACCGTCTGACTCACCGTAAACACGACAGGGTGGAAACAGTATAAAATTGATTTATTTTTGAGACCCCCCTCCGCAACGCTCAGTAATTGTAAAACCGTATGAGGGGCTTCTACAGTCCAATTTTCATAGGAAGGACATTTATCTGAAAGCCAGAAAGGTTAAGCTACTGGATCTACTTTCACGTACTCACGTCAAGTAATCTTATCTGCAGCTGTCACTTTTAAATCAAGTCTCTTTAAATGAACACTAAGCGTAGACCTGATAAAAAGAGTAAAATGTTATCAATTTCAGCCACACAAAAAGTGTTTTCTTTTACGCCCTTCCTATGAAATTCGGATTGTAATTGGACGAATTCCATTCTCATGTGACCACAATACAGAAGTTACAAGAGCAAATTGAACATTAGCGAGAATATAACAAACTCTTAAAAATATAGAGATCACACAGAGTGGATAAATTCAATTCAAAAACATATTAAAGCTATTTCAAAAGTCCATGTAATCGCCCAATAATAAGGTTCTAGCACGATTTTTTTTCTTTTGAAAAATGATTGTTTTCAGTTATTTTATAAGGCCAGTTTTTCCAATAATCCATAAGTCCATAATTATAATAAAAAACGTCTATATATAGGATAAGGGGATTTTGAAGAAGCTGTCAGAAAATAAAAACATAAGTTTTACAGCCAACATTGATAGCATTATATTAAGTTACATGTGCATTCACATGACTTGGCTTTTGAAACTATACAATATAGACTATAGTACATTTTCTTGCTATCTTGCTACCTTTGAAAATTGTTAGAAAGGTTATCCCTAAGAAAATCTTTGACTTTAGGCGTTAATATCCCATGGAGACAAATGTGTAACGGGACAAACAAATGCTAAACAAGCTGCGCACGCATTTTAACCCAGCTCCCCAGCTAGAGCCAGGCCAAGCCAACATCCTGTGCTTCAATAGCCATGTGGGCGAGGCCCCCTCCATTCCAAGTATATCGCTCACACACAAGTGTGTGAACCTACGCCCCGCCCTACTATTAGTGCCCAAAGATATGCCTCAGCGGCCTTCAACTGATAAATAAGTTACACTACAGACACACATATTGGAGGAGAGGAAGTTATCATGTGTGTGTACCCTGAACAATAGTTCGCACACTGTGGGTCGGCGCGACATACCAGGTGTAGGGCTAGTCATCACCCGCTTCGGTGGCCGCGTGGTCTAAGGCGCTACTCTAAAAGTAGACTAGACAGCCTATGACGGGGAGCTAGAGGTTCAAAACTCAATTGGATGGTTTTTACTAAATGGTTTTCCACTCTCCCTCCACGCAAAGCAGGCACACTTTCTCTAAGTATAACCTTTCTAATACCTAAAACTATTAGCGTATAAACCAAACGGGTAGTAAGACGTGGTGCTAGAAAAAAGTAATTTAAGCTAATTCATGGTGTCTAATCAACTTGACCAATGAAATTCCCGGCCTTTTCCTTGATTTCCCCTGGTCATTTCCTGAAATTCCAGACTAAAAAGTATGTCACATCCTTCTAACTCTCCCCTCATTTTTCTATTAATCTTTTTTATGAATGATAAGTTTTAAAATGTAAATAAACTTTTTCTTAATTTGTATTAACATTGTTTAGTAGGAATTATAAAATATATTACACAGCTACCAAAAAAAACTACAGTTTGAATAACATGATTATTATATTTCATATTTTGGGTAAAACAACATTTTCCCGGATTTTTGTTGTAATTTACCAAATTCCCGACTTATTCCCATTTTTTCTCAATCACTTCAAATTCCTGGCTAATTCTAGTTTTCCCTGATTTTCCTGGATGGTAGACACCTGTAATTAGATGCTACATAAATGAATATATATTTAAAAAAACATAGTTTATTAAAAATAAGTTGAATGCAGCATAACACCACAGATACATAACTCATCACTTCATAGCCTAACACTCAACCAGGCTGCATCTTAGTGTAGTAACCTTGAGTATTCAATAGATAAGTGGAATCATTTACCATTTATTCTAAATAAAAACAAAATTAAATAACTTGTCTGTTTTGAAATTTGAAAAAATTTCACTGATCCCCCAGTTGATAAACAAAGAATAGGTAGGCTACAGAACTCAACACTTTGATATGATTTCTAGTTGAAGCGTAATCTCGCACCTAATTTCCCGGTTAATCACCGATGAGGTCGGTTTGTATTTTGATGCAATCATAAAATGCATCATGAATTTTTTTAATGGAAATTGAAATAGGTAGATAGTGAAGATATTGAACTGTTGGCCCTACCAAAATATGGTTTTCAAACTAGCTAAATGAATATTTAAAAAAGGAACAAAACTCTTAAATTAGCTGTATGTATATATGTTTGCCAGACTTATTTATATTGTAAATAGGTACCACCGGTAGGACTACTACCTACAAATACCCCAAGATTACTGCAAAGGGGTTCTATAGTGAAAATTAGCATTGAAGAATTTTTATTTCACGTTCTTAAGTAAGTACTTGTATCAGTACACGACCTATTAATTAACTTAAATCTAGCACAGGTACAGCAACCAGCCCTCAGCTGTTAATGCATGACTATGAAAAAGGAACCCCATATTTCCCATACATTTTTCAGCCAGGTTATGAATTGAACCCAGCAGACAGACTTGCTACTGACTGAGCTTGGGTGTTGGACACATTTATAAATTATTGGCAACTAAAAATAAAGAAATCAAGACATAAATTAATAACTGCTAAAACAAACTAACAGAAAAAAATTTAAAACACACTTCCACACTGATTATTTACCGTAGATAAAATTAATGATCAGCAATAGCGCAATGTGACTATTTTTTTTAACTTACTAAACAAATAAAGTAAATATATTTTTAGCACCGCATCTTACGGCTACTCCGTTCGGGTTAATTTATGTACAAAGGTTAAATAAATGTAATTTATATACAAAGGTGTGTGAGTTTGATTGGTGTAACGTCACTAAAAGATCTATGGCCTACAACTTGTGTTTGGTAAAGGGACTAGAGAAATAATAGTCCATATTGATAGATTTTTGTGAAGAGAAATTTATGCTTCTAAGCCTAAGCTCCATTTAGGAACAAAGCTGTGATAAAAAGTTGTGTTATATGAATAAAAATGATTATCAACAATTAGGTCTAGCTTATGAGTATAGTTAATTTAATTTAAATTGAATACACAATAGGCCTATACTAGTAAAACTACCAATGTTGACCAGAAACAATAATTATTAGTAATTTGATTCAAATACAGGTAGCCTGCTGATAGAAGATGGTTTATCTAATCTGTATTAGTTGAAATATTAGGTTTCTGAGTCACTAGCTTTTTATGATCTCATGACTGTGTGCTTTGTGATAAAATGATAAAACAGTGAGCAGTGATACCAAAGTTTGATCTAAATTATTTAATTCTATGGAGTAATCATTTTTTAAATCACAATTTAAAGACGAATTTGAATAGGCGAGGAAAAAAGTATCAAAAATATCGATATGGAGTCTAGACCTACCAAGAACTTAGTAATTCCTGTTTCTGTAAAATATTTGTATCAATAGGCTATAATAATATTTACAGCTGTTTCAGTCGTTACGCAATGTTTCAACATAAAGGCTGAACCGTACTAAAAATTTGCAGACGACTGCATAAAAAAAAGTATTTTGCACCCTTGGTAAACAAAAGTGAAGCGACTTTGACTTATCAAGATAATCTAAAGAATGAGGCCTAGTACTTAATTCATTAATTTAGAGGAGTAAGCGACACAACTAATGACTATAAAGAATGGAAACCCAAAAAAATCTCAAACCTTCAAAATGTATGTAATAACTTTGCTCGAAAGGCAAAAATCTGAGCTAGAAATATGGGAGAAACTTGATAATCGATTCATGAGGTGAATAGCCTGCTTAAAAGATAAATTAGAAATTTGAATACTTAAAAAGCGGCGATATAAAAATTGATCAAAATAACCATTTATAGTTCAAATAAAATATTTTTGAGATAAAGAGTCTGTTAACTAAATATTGCAAAGGATAATTTATGCTACTCACTTCTTCCCGGCGCATTATTTCAACTTGTAACCTTTTGTGATACTCTTCGCATTCGTCCTTGTATTTCTCCATTTCTTCTTTAGTTTGCCTCATTTTTTTCTTTAGTACGTCAAGAAGGGTACCTTGCTGAATATTTGTCGTCATTTTCACAGGTAATTTATAAATACACACAACACTATAACGAAACTTTATCTACCGAACTTGTAAAGATGGTGGCACGATCTAAACGTTTCAACAACCCAGCCCACTGTGAACCGCACAACAAGTAGTCCTCTGCGCAAGGTGGTCGTGACGCTAGTGCATGTTATTTTCTGCCGACAGAAAAGATAAGTCAACTTCAAAGTGAAAGTTACTAAAAACGTGGATATACCTAGTAATTCTTTCAATGAAAATATAATGCAAACTAAAAAGAATTTTATTTTTAGATAAATACACGTGTATAATATTCCTGCGCATCTGCTAGAGATTCAAGAGTAGGAATAACGAGTCAAGTACAAAACTATTTTCATATAGCATTTTGTTTCAAACTAATATATTTCCACGACGTGAGCATTTCAATTAATGCAGATGAATTAGTCTGTTATTATTATTACTATTCCATACGCTATTAATTTGTTGTATACATTTACATGTAATGACACATATTGAGAGTTATAAATATTTGACAGATGGTTCAACGAATGTACCAGCAAGATTATTACGTAGTTACACAGATCGCCACTAAGCGCTCATTGTCAAAGTTGCTTGCATACCTATTTAAAGTGGCACGAACCGGTAAGCAGCCATTTCGGCTTAGTTTACAAACTTTTTTGAGCTTTAAAATATTTTTAAGAAAATTAAGTTAACAATTTGATATTCTTAGTCCTTAAATTAAGGAGTTATTTATTTAGCACCACCTCTTACTACCCACTCGGATTTTCACTTATATACTAATTACGCTAATGGTTTTAAGGACTAGGAAGGTTACATTTAGATGAAGTGTACCCGCATTTTGGGTGAAGGGAGGGTGGAATTTTTTTAAACCACTCAGTACACCCGAACGAGATTAAGTTATTAAGAGCTAGATTTTTGCACACCATATCTCATTTACCCGTCCGGGATATCCACATATTTACACTAATGTGGTAGGAATGAAGACTTTAAAGGAAATGTACCCGCATTTAAGTTGAGGAAGAGTAGGATAGCAAGTAGGTAAAAATAGAAATTAGTACACCTGAACGGGAATGGAACCCCGACCTTCCCAACACCGGCGATCCACTATATTGTGAGTTTAACGCCCCTAGGGGTGTGCAAACGGTGGCTTTCTTAGGTGACAGAGGGGAAAAAACAATTTGGGGTGGGACATTTTTCTTGTGCACTCGCATAGTAAACCAGCTTCCTGTATTGGCGATCTAGTAAATATTGTCAACATGCAAATAAAAACAAAATCGTGTGGTTTTATTTATTTAACAAGGGAAGCGAGCTCTATGTTTTAGCTCCACCGATTTGCATTTTGTCTTTTTGTGGTGGATATGTTTCAGGATAACTTTTGGATGCATTAATCGATTTAATTCAAACCTGGAATAGTTGTTATTTGTATCTTCATACAGATCTAGTTCGTTGGGGAAGAAAATTGAACAAAGGGTTGAAGAAAAAATCAACCCTTGTATGTATAAAAACATTAATTCTATCATTAATTATTATGTGTGTTTACCTTTTAGGAGATTTCCTGATATATTTTCCGGTTGAAATTTGTATTTAGGTGCAAACTACTGTAATCACATTAAACAAAATTTACGTATTTGATGCTTTTTATAGGCGGGGCGGGGGATTTGCCGTTTTTTAAGGACGGCGCTGTTGCTAAACACTATAATTATATCTTTTTTTGGTTTGAAAACTGTTAAATAAACATTAATTAGCACATAACGGAACCAGAACTATAGATAGAAGCGGTTCACTATAGATCCCCTTTAAGAAATCATCTAGGTTCACGGGAAAATTTGCCAAGCGAAAAAACAAATATCCGCACCATGTTTAGATAAGTACATGACGATGACGTCACGGACTCATTCTCCATTTAAGGGCATGGCTCTGTCTTGGCAAACTACTCTCCAGACTTGTCGTTGCCTTTCTGAGATATTGCACGGAGAAATTGGGACATTCAAACAGCACTGTGTTGCACATAATATGTGCCTCAGTGGGGGAAATGAAACATTTCAAAAACAGAAACTAAAATAACTACACATTCAACCAAGGTGAGAATGTATGTTTTTATTCGTAGATGTTATTAATGTTTGTCAGGTCTTTGTGTGCCTTGCACCAGTGGGCACGTAGACAAAGGCATCAGTCTCGCAAAGTTGTGTTTGTTACGGGAGGTCAGAGTTCTGTTTCCGTTCGGGTGTAATGGTTCTCCACTCTCCCTCCACGCAGATGCGAGTAAATTTCCTATAAAATGTTACCGTCCTTCATCTAGACCCGACGAGTGTACATATGCGGATATCTCTGACGGGTTATGATGATACACGTTGCCTGGGAAGATGGCCTATCAGCTAAGTTACTAGAGCATCCGCTTTATTTCACGGAGACCCGACTACGATCGGTGCAAACGAATCGCGGAACAACTTATCCGAGCTCGGTAATATTGATGTTAGGTTAGGTTAAATTAGGTTAGGTTAGGTTAAATTAGGTTAGGTTAGGTTAAATTAGGTTAGGTTAGGTTAAATTAGGTTAGGTTAAATTAGGTTAGGTTAAATTTGGTTAGGTTAGGTTAGGTTATATTTGGCTATGTTATGTTAGGTTAGGGGTTAGGAGTCTAATGGGATTACAGGTTGTTCCGCAATTTGTGTGGACAGGCTGACAGGTAAACTTTATTCCGCGATTCGAGTGCGCCCACTTTGATACCCAGCGATGCTAGGAAATGTATGTGTTTTTTTATTGAGTGGGAAATTAACAATTTTACATTTGAACAAGAATCAAGTTAAGATAGTCTGATACTATATAGCCTAATGACACAAATCTATTATTATCTTATACTACTAGTTGATTATTGCTTCAAACTTCAGCCATAATTACAAACTTAGAGTGGGATGGAATGGTTCGCGAGAAAAAGTCGGTGTTTTTTACAGTTTTCATAGCAAACCTTTTTATTTTTCGTTAAAATATATCAAGTTCTCCAGTAGAAACATTTTTTAGTTCTCTCCGCATGGTGATAGCAACAGTTGTAGAATATATATCACCATGAGCATAGTGACATTAGTTTACAAACTAATGAAATGAAAAAGAAAAAGTTATCAAATTCTAAGACACCCTTGACAAATATTCAACAACTGTTGAGGTCACCATGTGAAGAAAATTATACTATTTTTCTATTGAAGAAATATTCGAACTATTTTGCATTTTTTTTTTCTCTATAAAACCCTAAAAAACTACTGATGTTCTTAACTTGAATTACAAACACCTAACTTACTAATAGGCCTTCAGATCTCGAAACAGAAGTCACATCGTAGTGAAATTTTATGTATTATACTTCATAAAAACAGTAGTTGCCAGTGAAACCTTATTACCATATTTAAAATAAATAGGCCTACTGCAAAATTTAAATAGAATTATTTTAAATTAAAAAAACTACGTCACTGTTGCCAAGTGAATAATACTGTAAACTGTATTACGTACTTCAATGCGCCGCCTTCTGGTATGAGTGCACAGACAAGGTAAACTCTGTTTTTAGATGGAAGATCAGGAGAGCAAACTCAAACATATTTATTTGCGGCCAACATTGATGACATTTTCCCGTATTATGTGTGTTATTTTAGAGGTATTCATAATATCCATTTAAAATGACAGCTGCAGATAACATTATTTGATGTATGAACATATTAAAATTGTTTTAGTAACTTTAGTAAATAAATTTTGTTATTCCTACCAAAAATCATACTATACATACATACATCAGACCCACAGCCTCCAGGTTAAAATGGCTGTTCTCATTGGGAGAGCTTTAGATATTCAATACGTGGGTCTCTATGGGGATATCTACGTGTAGTCCCAAATGATAACATCGCTAGCAAGCAGACATTAAAAAAAAAGTTCACTTTAAAGATTTACTAAATCTAATTTTTTCTAATCTAATCTAAATCTAAAATTTACTACGCTTTACTAAATAACATGTAAAAAATTACCTTTTAGTGTCAATAAACCGGCTTTCATAAAGCTAGGTTCAGGTAGCAGCCCCACCTCTTCCCATAAACCAACCTCCCAAAAGAACCTACTCAGAATGCAAANTTTTTTTTTTTTTTTGTTCGAACGAATGTTTGAAAATTGTCCAGTTTTAAACAATCTTCAAATATCTGTATGAAAATGTTCATTGAAAGGGGGGTAGAAGGTGTTGGGGAGGGGTACGGGGTTGCTGGTACCTTAACCTTTGTGTTCGGACCGCCACCACTTTACAACTAACAATAATTTGAAAGTGACTTGCTTCGGTGGCCGCATGGACTAAGGCGTCACTCTCGTGTTAAGACTAGTACTACCGATGACTGGGAAATAGAGGTTCGAATCTCAGTCGGGTGTACTGAGAATGATGGTTATCCAAAATGTTTTCCCCACTGTCCCTCCACGCAAATGCGGGTACACTTCCTCTAAATTCAACCTTCCTCATCCTTAACACATAATTATAAAATTAGTAGCCTAAATAAGAGTATCAACCCAAACAGATAGTGAGACGCGGAACTAAAAAAAAAACTCGAGTGAGTTGTTTCACTCGAAAAAGTTATTACTGCGAACTGCAACTAGCACTCCCCAGTGGCCAAAGACTCAACCTGGCTCAAGGAGCGCAGCGCAACCTTCGTATGGCTTGGAGTATACCTTTTCTGTCCGATAACTCAGCTCAGTCGGTTAGCGTCTGTACCTACTAAGCTAAGTGTACCAGGTTCGATTACGGGCATGGCCTGTGTCATCGATGGAAATATGGGTTTACCCTATATTACATTGATAAATTGACGGCCGGGGGACTGGATCTTGTGCGTATCCTAGTCTTAAAATAGATTGTAAAGCATATGAAGCTACGGCAGGCCTAACCAACCGGTAGTGGAACAATATGGCTCGAATCAAAAAGTGACCCAGACCGCAGGCTGGAAACAGTAATGGATGTTAACTAAGTATACCTTTTCTGTGTCAGAGTGTAAGCTCTTGTATCGAATGTCACGGGTCAACCAATCGTGAAATGGGCTCTGGAGCTCATTTTTGTACGCTACCTTCCTCCCACTTGATATAAAACCGTTGAGATACTTGGATGATCTACAGCGTTGCCAACTGTACGATCTGGATACTACTTTTGATATAATTTCACCCCCTGTACAATCCAATTTTAGGATATTTTCTTACTTCCCATCCGTGTTATACGCATCTAATCGACCCTGTAAAACTTAGTGCATTCAGCCGTAATTCAAACCCTGACCTGGTCATCGATAGGCCAGAGTAACCTGCGTGCCCACCGGTGCGAGTTTCATCAGTTAGATTCTTAAATATAGAGATTATTTTTTACAGGTTAAGAATTATGTTGATAATTTGTACAATTTACAGTGGTTACCTTTTTTTTTAGCACCACGTCTTACTACCCGTTTGGGTTATACGCCTATGTACTAATTACAATAATGGGTTAGGGACTAGGAAGGCTTAATTTAGATCAAATACACCGGCATTTGCGTGGGAGGGAAGAGTGGGAAAACCACACTCAATGCACCCGACCGGGATGAAACCACGCTCTCCCCGTCTTTGGCAGTTTAGTCTGACACGATGTGCACCCGATTCGTACTCTAAGAGGCTGGAATTTAAACCCAACTAGATATTTTGATGTTATACTTAACAAATAGTGATTGGTTTTCGCCCTTTCTTCCTGACAAATACTTATGCAATTCCTTTTAATATATGTATTTACCAGGATAGTTGCATGAATCAAAATAATTGTAGTTTCATTAATAGTATATTTATTAAAAGTCTTTTTCACTCGCAAAACAATCTTAATGTATGACGAAGTTATTTTTTGAAAAATAAGATTAAATTTAATTAATGATCAGGCATAATTTCTAACATTTAAAAGGCAGCGGAAACTTTTTTAAGTGTTATGAGGTCACGGCTCATTAGGAAATAACGTCACCTAGACTTCGTTCAACCACGTGACCAGAAACGAGAAGAGCCGAAGATAGGAACGACAGGCGATAGAAAAGGACAGCAGCAAGTTCGGAGAGGAAAAGTGTAGGTTGCCAAGCGACAGACACAAAACAGCTGATCATTGGACTTGAGCGTGTTGACACACAGATAAGAAAGAAAGTGTTTTAATACTGACCCTTTTGAGTTGAGTGGTCTTTATGTTCTGAAGTTCGTTTTTAATAATGTTAAACTTCATAAGAGTATCTGAACCGAATATTGAGTTACCGAAAGCGAAACCCGGATAGTCCGCACACTTTCGCCGTCTAATACGCGTTTCCCGTTCCGCGACGACTTCGGTCCTTTCGCTCGGACATCGCAATTTCGAGAGTTCTTCTATTTCAGGGTCAGGATCTTGCGGGGAATCCTCCTGGTCACTTAGACTACTCCCATCTCCAGCTGACCGTTCAGTTGTGGGGACCGCGACACGATCGTTTGTTGTCTCACTTGGCACGGACGACGACACACTTAATAAAGACACTGTAGGGGAAGACACTTCGTTTCGAGCACCATTTTTCGAGCTTTCTTCAATTTTCGCGATCGCGTTTGTCCGTTCCGCCGATAATTTCTTACGCCTGGCTCGGTTTCTTTCCACTACAGCTCTACTGTTACAA
>CABFWO010000582.1:271605-283095 GCA_902155825.1 Timema genevievae | reverse complement strand
ACTAATTTTTATTATATTCAATTTCTCGGTGTACAATAATAATGATAAACATTGGCCTACATTCTTGGAAAAGTCAATGAGCCCATCTTCGTGGCAGAAACTTTACAATGCAATTTACTAATTTGTTAGCTAAATAGATCACTCCGATCTGGGCTAGCCTATTGTTATTAATTATCTGCCAAACAGCAGACGACTCCATGCGGCTCTATGGAAAGCATCATCATCATCATCTGTATCTGTCTCTACCTTGATGTTATCTATTATATGCTACCACCTTTGTCCTCTTTCCATCCACCATTCCTTCCATAGCATCCACCAATAAGTATACTTTCTAATTGCAGCCAGTGTTCAATCCAGATTCTCTTCCTATTTTTGACAACCTAGATACTATTCTTCTCTTTTCCCGACCTCCTCCACTCACACATCTCAAATGCTTCTAATCTCCGTTCCACCCCATAGAGTGCCACACTACAAACAAAGCTCTTTGCCAATTTCTTCCTCAATCCTCTATCCCTGGGAGGGACACACATCTGTCTCTTCTTGTAATTAATTGCTACCTTCGCTATGGCAATTCGAGATTTGACATCCTGTCTTCATCACATATATCTTCATGTATCCAGCTTCCCAGGTACTTGAAAACTGAGTCTTGCTTATTTCCGACCTGCCTAGTAAAATTCTGGACATACACGTGTTATTTCAAATTCATTTAAATGACAAAAAGTCAATAGTTGTAGACAGGGTATCAGTTTAAGGTGAGTTTAAAATACCAATAATACAATTTAAATCTTTTTAGTACACCAAAATTGATCATTTATAGGTTATAACATTAATTGTTAAGTTATAGGACTACACTTGTTATTGTAAAACTAGTACCTATTTGATTATTTTTCAGAAAATAGACAAAGAACATATGGAAGCCATGGATGAGTTGTTGGCATTTACTAAGGAAAAATATGAACTTGAACTGAATCTACAAAAGTATCGGTTTCTTAATCAGGCTACCAGACTTATTATTGACACAAGTAAGAATTAGTTGAAACCTAGTCTCCTATTTTATTTTATTTTTAAAATTATTATTTTGCACTCAGTTAACATTAGGCTAGGATACTTTACTATTTTATCATTATTATTAGCACCACATCTTACTAACCGTTCGAGTTATACGCACTTACGCTAATGTGTAATGGTAGGGTGATTGCGAGATGAAATGGAGGACCTACAGTTTAACGTAGAATCTCGAACCACGGTGGAGGCCTGGCATTCCTCACATTCACAAGTTGTGATTAATACACGTCTTGTCAGAGGTGAAGGAAGTGTTTGGTATTCAGATAAATCTGTGCCGGGACCGAGGATTGAGCCCCGGACCCCCAGCACAAAAGTCTGACACCTTACCCCTAGACCACCAGGTCACCCGTTACTTTACTATAGTTCTGTAAAGATTAAGGGCCTACTACACCCAACTACTATATGCCATTTCATACTGAAAGAATACTAACTAAATACTGTAATAGAGTGAGTGATAAGGAATTATGGGGAGATACATAAAATCATGGACCGCAGCATCTGAAAACTGGATACAAAGTTAATGTAGTCAGGATATTATTTCTCTAACTCTGAACCACTGAAATGGATGTGATTGAAGGCTATACGATACTGAAATCGTATGTCTAATGTTTTTGTAATTTTAAACAGAATCTTAGCTTTTACTGGACTTATTTAAATTAGTTAAGTTGGACCTTCTGACTTTAACATCAACACAGCAATTAATGATAAAGGCGTGCATGGCTATCACATAACTACCGAATGTTTGTCAGAAACATTTAATAAAATAGATTAACGAAAATTTGGCAAAAAAACAACAAAAACAAACAACCTTTTTCACTTGTTTCGAAAGTAGGCCTGCTAGATTTAGTTAAATACAGGTGATAATGATGTATGTTATTTTAATATCAACCCAAAGTGGTGGTGCTAGTGGTTTTAATTTACGCTCCAAAGTTTTACTAATATCTGAGTTTTCTGCATATTCATATTAATTAATATATCAAAAATCACCTATATATAGCTGGCTGGGATTCGAACTTTAATTTCTCCATCAGCAGCCAACCAAACCAGACAAGGTGAGACCGTCCGTGTACCTATTAGTGTGAGTGTTTTTGTTAGGTTTAATTTTGTTTGTGTTTTATTAATGATATTGTCGACCTCTGTGGTCTTGAGGTAAAATGCTTGCCTCAAGACCCAATGTTCATGGGTTCAAACCTAGCCAAAGTTGACGAATTTTTCTCAAGCAATAAAAATCCATAGAACAACTTCCTTTGGAGGGGAAGTAAAGCTGTCGGAGGGGAAGTAAAGCTGTTGGTCCTGTGTCGATTGTAGCATGTAAAAGAATCCTGAAAGCTGTGTGAAAATACTTTTTCTCGGCAAAATTGGTAGCCCTTTTGCTCTCAATAATATAAATTCTCATGTGCTGATATAATCAGTCGGTTCAGAAAGTGCCTGTTAAATAGCTCAAATAGTTAAAAAAATAATAATAAAAGGTAATCATACTAGGCCGACAGCCATAATTTTCAACTTAAAAAAAAAAACCTGCATAGATTTATTTTAAAACTGGCGACTGGTATTTGATTGGCATAGCCTATCCTTAGGTTTGGTTTATTTGGTTGATCTTTTAGTTAAATTAATGTTTTTTATGCTTATTATTGATTTGAAATACTTTGGTATGCCTACTGAGCTAGATTAATAGCTATTATTTTCTCTCATCAATTGCTTAATTTGATCAGCACTGCAGCAGTAAGCTAGATGCTGACATTGTAATAAAATTTGATTTATCAACATTTCAATGGTATAGTGCCAAAGGGTGGAACCATCATAGTTTAAAAAATTGAGGTTAGGTTGTTATAATGTTATCTAGTTTAAAATACACCTGACCAATTGGCATAACCTTAACTTAAATTTATTACAAATGGTTTAAATCATAATTCTTTCCTTTAATTACTCACTTTGAATATTTTACATACCGGTCAAATAGTGTTTCAACCAGCATAAACTCAAAATTATTGTATTAATTGGTTGTAAGCCTTAATTGTCTTTGATTTAAATGATGCTTTAGCTATCAGAAACTAATTGGTCGATTGGCGTAACCCACAAATTAATTCAGGCGTAACCATCAAAACAAGCATGTAGGGGTAGAAGCCAAGGAGCGTAACCACCAAACTTGAGTAATAAATTATTATTGACTCTTGATTGAATTTAAATATTTTCTCATTTGAATAAATATCATCAAATACTATGAATGTTTATCCATTTTAATTTTTTTATTAAGTTTTTTCTATCTTCTGTAAATTTTGCATTTTGAGGGTTACATCCTTTGGCGTTTATACCCTTGATTTGAAAATGTCAGTATAATATTGATTTTTGGTGCATATTTGATAGACTAGCATTCAAATTTTAAAAATCTCCTCACTAAATAAACAAATGTCCAATAGTTTTACTAAAGTAATTTCACAATAATTCTTTATTAGTTTTTTAATCACCGTATCCTATTACCTGTTCAGATTATAAGCATGATTACTCTAATAGGAGAGGGATGAGGAAGGAAGCATTTTAGAAGTAATTTACTCGTATTTGTGTAAAACGAGAGTGGGAAAACATTTAGGAAAAACCACTTTAAGTAGACCAGACCAGGATTTGAACCTCAATCTCCTCGTAATAAGCAAGCCAGTTTAACTCAAGACCATTCAGAGACTGAAATGAGTTAAGTTTTATTAAAAGAGAATACATTATAAAGAAAAATATTGACCAGACAAATAATTATGTAGACTTTGACCTCGGAAAACAGTTAGCCGATCTTTAACTGGGTGAATTGAGTAGATTTCCTCATCCTCTTTCCTATTGATACATGGTAAATTTCCTTAGAACTCAATATTCTTAAGTATCTCGTCAATGAAAATAAATAAGTTTATTGGTACAAACTTAGTGGATTCTAATACTAAATAAAAATAAATCTTTAGGTCTAAATTCTGTTTTATCATTAAGTTTTTATCTTAATTTTTATTTTATTTTATTTACAGTAAAGATGCGCAACTTGATTTTTGAGACGCTTATTTGTTTGACGGATATCAAACAGAAAAACATTTCATATCTGCTCAACTTGGATGTTCCTAAGGAGTCTTTGCCAGTTTCATTACCACACCATGAGTGAGTAAAATACATTAAATACATTAAATGTCTCAAAAATATGTACACTCCAATTACCAACATAATGTTGCAAAAGACTCATGACTACTCAGCTACAACAGTAAATGAAAGAAATTGTTCAGATTTACAATGGAAGACAAGTTAATATGAAATTTGACAATCCTTTTGCTTCCAATGATATGCAGGATATAACACAAGCACACGCCGCCAGGAAAAAGTTATTTTTACTGTGAGAACTGGCAAACTCAAATTCGCCTATTGTTGCAATTGGTGACAGGGTTGCATCACCCTTGGCATTATCATATTTATATGGTGCTTATGCTTATAAGCAATAATTAATTTGTGTACAAATATAAAACCCCAATGAAGCCGTAGAAAATCTAATTTGAATTCTCTCGCCTAAAACTGTGTTAGTTTCTATAAAAACTTTACACTTGGAAGTGTAAGACATTATTTGCTGTTTCAACAATGGAAACATAATTAAATATTTAGTTCAAAGAAAAATATAAATATGCCAGGTCTTGTGTTATTAGGATTACAAACCTTTTCACTTTGCAATGATACAAAAATCAGATAATTTTACTAGCAAAATTTCAAAAGAATTCAAGTCATAAAAGATCTTCAGCCAAGAAAAGGTAGAAAATAGTCTTGAAACCATTGATCTGTCACTACCCCCTTTCCTGCAGGCCTTATTTGTCAGGATAGCATGCGAGGAAGGATAGGGATGGCGGCAAAATAGATGTGTGGGTTCGTAATTTATAGAAGGCTTTGGTTTTTAGGGTTTATTAATAGCATTAGGAGTTACTACAAAAATGGGATGTTAAAATTTGTTACAAAAGATATAAGGATTTTGACATAGAAGCTTGTGAAAGAACTGGCTTGGTAAGGAACCCCTAACCAATGGCTTGACTGACATCTCCACAGATTTGAACCCAGCAGTTTGGGCACGACGGTTGCCCTCTAGCACAAGTACCTGATGTTCTAATCTGCGTGGCCCCAAAAACGGGTAGTGTGACCCCTCTGAATAGATATTAATTTGTCAGCCTCGATAGCTCTAAAACGGAGCCATTTATACTTAAAATCAGCCCAATTGCTGAGCAAAGTAGGGACAAGTTGTTTTGAGTTGTCCAGATTTGTCCTTAGTTTACTAACTCATCATAACAATTAAACTAGACCAGTACTTGAGCTCACTTCTTTCAACACTATTATGTTAGCTTTCACTCACTTCTTTCAACACTATCATGTTAGCTTTCACTCACTTCTTTCAACACTATTATGTTAGCTTCCGCTCACTTCTTTCAACACTATTATGTTAGCTTCCGCTCACTTCTTTCAACACTATTATGTTAGCTTTCACTCACTTCTTTCAACACTATTATGTTAGCTTTCACTCACTTCTTTCAACACTATTATGTTAGCTTTCACTCACTTCTTTCAACACTATCATGTTAGCTTTCACTCACTTATTTCAACACTATTATGTTAGCTTCCGCTCACTTCTTTCAACACTATTATGTTAGCTTTCACTCACTTCTTTCAACACTATTATGTTAGCTTTCACTCACTTCTTTCAACACTATTATGTTAGCTTTCACTCACTTCTTTCAACACTATTATGTTAGCTTTCACTCACTTATTTCAACACTATTATGTTAGCTTTAATCAAACATTTCCAAACTCGTGCAGGATGATTATAGATCTCTCATATTATTCAAAAATATCTCCATGTATCAAAAAAATGATAATTTAATTTGAACCTGATTTGTGAAAATTAAACTTTTTTTTTATATAAATGACTTTTCTCAGAATCTATCTTTGAAGATATTCACCAGATATTTATTGCAAGGTGATACACCTTTTAACACAGCCGTTTTAAGTAATAATAATAAATAAGCCCACCGAAAATTTAAAACCATACTTTTTATGAGAAAAAAATAGTTGGCCTATAGTTAATAATATTCCTAAAAATAATCTGAGCTGTTAAAATGTTTAGTAGAAATATAAGAAATGATGGTAAAAAGTTCAAACATATATCATCAATGGTTCTGGAGAGAACGGGTCATAAACTTAAGGAAAATACCCTTGAAAACCTTCTCTAGTTTTTTAGTTTTTTTATTCATAAATTCAATTTAGAGATGATAAAATTATTTAAACAGTACATGGGATTTATTTCGCATGTAAAAATTCAACCTTAAGAGTAACCTCAGGCCACCACAGTTTGAGCTCTGACCTCCATGTCAAGAACAAGGTACATTATGAGTCTAACACCATAGACTGTGTGGCTAAAGGTGTGCTACACTACTAAATATAGGTTTTCTTCGCACTTTGTTTGTTAATTGATCTGATTTTCACGAGAAACCTATAAAGTGAGTGTAGGCCCAGTTTAAGGTGGGGCTCTAGGGGACACAAGAAAATGTCAATGTTTTTGTATTATATTTTTTGTGGGTGCATAAGATAGTTGAGAAAGTAAGAAGGATGGAAGGGGAGAGGATTCCTAGAAGATTGATGGATATGAAGTATGTAGGGAAGAGACCGCAAGGGAGAACAAGGAAGAGATGGGAAGAACAGATAGCAGCAAGTGTGCAAGTGAGAGGAGGAGAGTAGAAGAGAGTGCAGGAGAAAGAATGGTGGAAGGACAGAGAGAGATGGAGGCATTTTACTAAACGGATCTGGCCACAGGTTGAAAACAGTTCATGATGATGTTGATGATAATTTTTTGGTCAAAATAAATAAACTATTGCTTTACTAGAACCATATAATTTAATTTTCTTCACATGATGACCCAAATATTTCTTGAATATTTGTGTAGGATGTCCTGGAATTTAATGCCAACCTTTATCTTAATTTAAAGAATTTGTCATATGATGCCACTCTTTTCATGATAGATATTCAACAACTCACCATGTGAATAAAACTAAACTTTTTGTTTGTACTGAATTATATTTCATTTATTTTGGCCAAAAAAATGTTTTGCTATAAAAACTGTAAAAACGCTGGCCTCTTCTCGTGTTCTCTTCATCACCACCTTAAGTTACCAACCCCTACAGATACCCCAACGTATTTACTTTTAACCGGCTACGGGCCTATTCTGTGGCTAGTAATGTTCTCTATGCTATTAACTCACATAAAGTACATTCCATTTACACTGAAAAGTAGCAAGCTTGCCTTGATGGATAACACAACGGTCAGCATATAAAATAGGGTCATACTATAATCTTCCAAGTAAGACTGATACTATACAGGTTTGACAGAGCTAACATTGGTTATGAAATATTGGTGTTCTCTTTGTGTTAATTTCCAGAGAAATGGTAGAACTCGTTAAAATGGTCAGAACCACCAAAAATCTGCAACTAAAGAAGAAACATGATGACTTTGACAAAAAATTGGTGAGTGTTTGGAACGGTTGATTTTTAGATTTATCCGATCTACATAAATAGTTTTATATGATGTATGTATCAGTATAGCCCAAACTGGTACCAAGATGTGGAGGGAAAATAAAAGAAAGTTTTACAAGACACAGAAAAATGATGGTTTATATTTATATGAATTAATATTATAATAATCTCTATGAATTGATTTTTTAGTTATCTAGGAAATCTGCAATGAACTGATGACCAAATGTAGTGATTTTTTTACATAGGTGTTTAAAATAAATTACTAAAGTAAGTCTACAACTTAATTGTTTTTTATTATAATAATTTTTTTTTCTCTAGGCATTTAACACAACTGGGTTACTAACGTCTATATATCTTATTTATATATAGTGTAGTCTGAACTACTCATATACTGCTAGAAAAATCTTTACTCAGTAGTTCTAGTTAAAAATATATAAGTTAAAATTTGATCAGCTCAATCATTATAATAATTATGGGGGCTTATGTATTTTACAGTTCAAAATATAAGTGGCGGCTTTCTAAAGGCAAATGTGTGAGTTATTACTAGTCTACTTCGAATGATCTCTGTAATACCACATTTGATTCACTGCTTGAACATTGTGGGATAAGGACAATATCTTTGAATGTGTTTGTAATATTGGTTGTTTATTTTGCTAATTAGCATAAATATTTGAATTTGAGAGGGTACACGCTTTAATATTAATGATCTATTTGTTGACATTTTGATAGTCATGATACAGGAGAGCATGTTTTACTGACCATAATTTTAGTCAATATATGGGCCAGGCGATACAAAATACAGTAAAGCATTCATATTTTACACACAAAAAATATTGTTTATATCTTAAGTTTAAGATTTTTCAGCTTGATGAAATAGAGGTGTATAATGCATGTTGATTTTTTTTTTTTACTATGCATCCAATATTAGGGTAATTTTAACCATCACTCTGTTATAAGGTTATCCTTCCCAATTGGAATGCAGACTAAATGCCAAGCTCATATTCCGGTAGTCTGGTTCGCCACTGACTGGGTTCAAATCTCAGTCAGTTACACATAGGGTGATATTTTCTAAATGGCGTCCCAATGTTCCTCCATGCAAATACAGGTAAATTTCATTCAAATACTACCTTCCTCGTCCCTATTAAATTAGTGTAATTAAATGCATGTAATCAGGATGAGAAATAAGATGTGAAGAGGGTGGGTGGAGAAAAATATTATTTGATTATAATATTTATATTGTGATTCTTGCCGAGTATTCAGTTTCAGTTTCAGTTTACACGTGATTCTCAATTGTCTCAAGAAATTATAGTTGTTACTGGTTTGGTAAAACCAGACCGAAAAATTCCTTTTCCTTTAAAATAACACCATTATGAATCCCACATGAATTTGAATCTGCATTTAAAACATAAAATGTCAACATTTAGTGACTCTTAATGTGTTTTATAATAATCTTTTCTTTTGATGTAAGGAAAAGGGTACCTTGACCGATTATACTTTTTTTTTTTAGCACCGCGTCTTACTACCCGTTCGGGTTATACGCTTAAGTACTAATTACACTAATGGATTAGGAATTGGGAGGGTTGAATTTAGAGGAAGTGAAGCCGCATTTGCGTGGAGGTAGAGTGGAAAACCATTTAGAAAAAACCACCCCCCAGTTCACCCGACCGAGATTCGAACCTTGATCTCCTCGTCCTCGGTGGTCTGGCTCAACACGACTGCCGTGCTAGCCAACTACGCCATCGAGGTGGGTCACCGATTATACTATTGCCCTCTCTTATATTTACACATTAGTTGAATCAAACAAGGTAAGCTTTTTACCTTTCAGGGAAAATGAAGGGTACTCAATTATAAAAGTGTCAATCTCAAAAAGCAAATATATGCCTTATAAGTATTTCACTTTTTTTTTTCAGGATGGAATTATTGAAAGAATGAAGAATTTTATGGAACGTTGTGATGAAGTTTATGAAATTCTGAAAGACCGTTGCTTGCTTTGGAATAAATTTCATGCAATAGAAAATGTAGGAATAACTGAATTTAAAGATAATATTGAAATGTCTGGACGAAAAATGTGAAGAAGGCACTAATGTGAGTGAAAGAGATAATAAATAATAAACTTGCAATAATATTGATTGAAAAGTTTATTTTATAATGAAAAGTGTACATTGAAAGAAGAAAAATGTTATTAACTTCATCTTGAATAGGTTTATTTGTTTATTAAGATAAAAAGTAATACATTGGAAGATGTTAAAATGGTTAACTCGATAAAAAATATATAATAAACCGTGTTTTTACTCTGTACTGATATGAATAGATTTTATATAGTAATTTCAACTATAATGTATAGTTCACCTCCCTAAAAACATTAGTAATCTTAAAGGGTTTGTTTGACAAGTCCACTCGCAATACACATTGTACAGATATACTTAAATCATAAATGTGATGTGTTTATCAAAACAAAGGAATTGTATAGCAACAGCTGGATGATGTGGATGTTAAAATATGTTTTTGTCTCCGACATCTTATATGCTGCAGAGTAGTATTACCTATTTGATGGTGTAATTAAACTGAGGGCCTCATATGTAAGGAGTGCAATACTGTATTATATACTTTTGTAAACTTCCATAACCTCCCCATTTTGTGTGTACTACTACTGCTACTACTACTACTACTACTACTACTACTACTACTACTACTACTACTTGAAGTATAATATATTCAAAACTGTACTTCGCGAGTCACCTGTCTCTTTGCTAACTTCAGCAGATTACTTATGATCCTGAATGAAATATCATCCTGATTCTGTTGACAAGTTATAAATAGTCACTTAAATTGACCTTAAAGTATGCCTTGCTCTAACTTAACAAAGGCTTGTCGACTTTGGTGGTCTTGGGGTAAAATGCTTATCTCAGGACTCGACGGTCATGGGTTCAAATCTAGCCGAAGTCAACGGATTTTTATTGAGCGATAAAATTTCTTAGCACAGCTTCCTTTGGAGGGGAAGTAAAGCTATCAGTATCGTATCAATTGTGGCATGTAAAATAACCTTGGAAGGTAAGTGAAAATACCTTTCCAGCAAAAATCGGTAGGCCCTTTTGCACTCGCTCATAGAAATTCAGTGTGGAATGAAACAGGGAACCCACACTTCCTGAACTCCCCTAGTTCATGGGATTTCTACCAGATTGTGCAGGCAGCACTAACCAGTTGAAGGGCTGAGTGTATGCCCAGCTCCCGATGGATCAAAATCACATCAAACCAACCTTCGGGTTGTTGACTTCAGAAGAAGAATAACTTAACTATTTTTTTCCCCCATCAACGCATTTTACTACTTTTTCAGGTTATACACATAAATGATACTCTAATTGTGTATGAATGGGGAAGGAAGTATTTTAGAGGTAATCTACCTGCAATTGCGTGGAAAGTCAGTGGAAAACCATTTTTAAGAAAACCACCCTCGATAGACCCGACCAGGATTCGAACCTCAATCTCTCCATCATCAGCAGGCCAATCCAACACAAGGCCTTAGACCACCAAAGCAAGTAACATAATCTATTACTTCCAGAGAAATATTGACATGTTGGTTTCTACTTTCATTTGTGATTCATTGACGTGTTTATTTTTACTTTCATTTGTGACTCATTTTCAACAGTTGTCATATTTAAAATACTTAGTTTGAAATTGTATCAATCTTTTGGCATCCTCTATCTTGTGATGAAAATTAATATACCTTTCATTAAACATTTCTTGCCAATCTTATTTTTGGATGGGTATTATATGAAGGCAAAATCACTCACTGAATTGATAATAGGAAGATTGCAGAAACAAATCAATGCATACATTTATTGTGTGTGTGTGTGTGTGTGTGTGTGTGTGTGTGTGTGTGTGTGTGTGTGTGTGTGTGTGT